>JAQQSK010004248.1:0-24347 GCA_028658325.1 Potorous gilbertii
ATAAATAAATTTAAAAAAAAAAGGACTTTCCTTTTTTTCTTGGCTCAAACTCTAGAACTGGGAATAATGAGTGGAAATGAGAAGGCAGTTAATTTGGGTTCAATATAGAGAAAAGTATACTCACATTTAGAACTGTCTGAAAATGGAATAGGAAATTGAGTCCAAGAAAAATTAAATTACTTATTCAAGATCACATAACTAGTTACTAACAGAGCTGAGAGTCCAGGTCTCCTTATTCCCAATCAAAGTATTTTTTCTACAACATTTCATCCTTTAATGAACCTGGGATAGGTTGAATTTAGCTACACTGACAGATACCATGTGAAGTGTTCATGTAAGTTGCTGCAGCAAGAAACAGTCACTTACCAAGAGATCCCTAATCACCTAAAAAGAGGTTAGTATTCTAAATCTGATTTTATCACAGGAAATAGATGTTTTTGCCATATTTGGTAGTAAGCAAAATTAGTCACTGCCTTTATTTACTTTCAGTTCAATCATAACCTCGTAATAGAAATGTAGGCTATACTAATAAAAATAAATCCAGTCTTTACAAAACTTAAGTCTGGCCCATAACTGCTCTAATCTTATTTGTTTTTTCCATGCTACCCATAGTAACTCATGGAAAATGTTGACAATTAATGGCAAAATTTGAAGTCACTTCCCAAAGGATTCTTTTCTCCCCCTTTTGAGAAATAAAGGTATATACATACCTTCATACTTGTTAACTGTTCCTGCTGGCAGCTACTGAAGATTCCAAGTTTTAGTTCTACAAAAGACAATTCCTGACTAAACTATAACCTTTTATCTTTCAGTCATTTTCATTCATGTCCAATTCTTCCTGACCTCATTTAGGGTTTTCTTGGCAAAAATATTGGAATAGTTTGCCATTTTTTTCTCCAATTCATTTTTACAGAAGAGGAAACTCAGGCAAACAGGGTTAAATGATTTGCCCAAAGGGTTACACAGCCAATAAATGTCTGAGGCCAGATTTGAACTCAGGAAGATGAGTCTTCCTGACTTCAGACCCAGCATTCTAAACCTTTTCCCATCTAGATACTTTATTACTCTCCATTTTGATATCCAACCATCAAAATAATGTGTATATGTGTATGTGTTTCTGTATGTGTCAGTATATATGGATTAGTTATGTCTATAGCTCTGTCATAACTTCTTTGAATCTCAGTTTCCTCAACTATAAAATAAGGATTAGGGTTGTACAAGATGATTCCTAGCTCTAACATACAATTCTTTTTCTTTTTTTTATTTTTGATAGAGTTTGGGGTTCAACCCTGTGATTTCATTAATGTAGTGAACTCCTGAACATGGAAACTCCATGTACTGTTGCCTAAATGTTATCATTTTGGAGATTGCCTAGGAAACTAAGAGGTTAAATCACTTGCCCATAGACATATTCCTAGGAAGCTAGTGTGAAGCCACAGAACAAATCCAGGAATTAAACTGAAGAGATCTGGATTCAAATTCTAGCTTTGCCACTCCCTACCTTTGTGACCTTGGAGAAAACACTGAATCTCTTCTAGCCTCAGAATGCTTATCTGTAAAAACATGGATTTAGCCCCAAGGTCTTTTAGGTTTCTTCCAGTTCTAGACCTTGTGATCCTGGTGTGTATCAGGGGTAGGTCTTCCTGACTCTGAGGGAGTCAGATATATTTCAGAATACGTCTTATCCTATACTTATCTTTCAACAGTTCTATAAAATTCACTTTCATCAGAGAACACGTTTTCACAAAGTTTGATGAGGAACTAGAGTTTTCCCTGCTTGTCTAGTACCAGAGAGAGAAATGGGCAAAAAACTGGAGATAAGGGGGAAATGATCTTTAATATAACTTTTCCTAGGTTTAGTTGCTGGGCTCAAATCGCTCTCCTTTCTCTCGTTTTCCCCCATAGATTTTCCCTCTAAGAGAATTAAGATCTCCTTAACATGATGAGGACCTAATAACTTTGGGATTCTTACTATAAAATTTAATCAGTAACCACTTTTCCCCCTACATAATAGAAACCTCTCCTTACCCTCTTTTTATCTATCAGATAGGCAATGAATACAGACTCTTGAAAAGATAGATTTTTCTGAAGAAACTTATATATTTCTGCTTCCACCAAACAGGCACAGTTTTCTGCCTTTCATTGTCCAATAACAATGCAAAGGAATTTTCAGAAACATCTTCCCACTTCACAGAAAACTCCTCAAGGACTTACCATCCCCCTTCAGGTTTTTCCCTTTCTCTCTGCCTTTCAAATAAGAACACTCTGAGCCTGTTCCATAAGGAAAAGTGCAAGTCAATGGGTTTCTATGAGTCTTTGTTTTTCTGTACTCTACAAAAGACTCTAATACCCCGAAGGAAAAGGGTTATACTGCTCCTAAGAAAATCATCTACTTCATTAAGTTGTTTAATAGAGAAGGCTGGACTGCCAAGAGCAAAAGCCCATCAGGTACATTCAAATGAGCATGATGATATCTACCATGTAAAGCCAATATGTGCAGCCAAGTTATGCAATTGTCTTTTTATGGTGGATTTTTCTTTCTTCTTCCCAGAGCTTTAACCTCACTGGTTATTATTGGCTGAAAATTAGTGCAATCTCTCTTCCGCTTATGCACCACAATGTCATATGCAAGCCAAAATTCTGGCAGCTGTCATCCTTTTAGACTTGCAAGGATTGTTTGAAGAAACTGATATTTCTGTATAATTTGTTTTCTTTGTAATGCAATGTATTTTGTTTAATCATTTAAAATATTATCCTGAGGAGGCACTTCACCAGAATGACAGTCAAAAGTGTTGGTGACAGACACACACAAAAAAAGTTTATAAACCCTTTTTAAACAAAGGGTTTAATTAATGCCTTCTCAACTCCCTCAGCCTCTCCTCTGCTCTGATTAGTTAGCAGGAGGGTAAAATGCTACACTCCTCCAAAAGCCTCAGAACTTTCAGGACATTCCAAATAATTTTCAGTTTTCCTTCAGAGTAAAGAAGACTCATCTTCCTGAGTTCAAATCTGGCCTCTGACACACACTAGTTGTGTGGTCTTGGGCAAGTAATTTAGCCCTATCTGCCTCAGTTTCTCATCTCTAAAAATGAGCTACAAAAGGAAATGGCAAACCACTCTAATATCTTTATCAAGAAAACCCCAAATGGGATCACAGAGTCACGCAACTGAAAAAATGACAACAATTTTCTATCAACAGTTTTATGGGGGTTTGATTCTACAGAACATCATTCCCCATCCCTACTGGGTACCCTCTGGTGGTCTCCCTCACTCTTTTCTGTTTTCTTTTGTGTAACTGATTATAGGCTCCTTGGGAACCTAGACAGAGGCAACTAGATGGGGTAGTAGGTAGAGTACTGGTTTTAGAGGCAAGAAGATGTGTTTGGTTCTAGACTCAAACACTTACTAGCTATGTGACCTTAAGGAAGCCACTTAACTTTCATCTGTATCACTTTCTTCTGTCAAATGGTGATAAAGGCACAGGATGGTTGTGAGGGTCACAAGAGATAAACGATGTTTGTCAGGTACTTAACACAGTGCCATGCACATGTAGACAATAAGTGCAATACACACACACACATACACACACGCAAAAACAACAATAAGGAACTAGAGTAACAGCTAGAAAATACTGTTAGCAAATTTGCCCTGCTGCCCTTCGACAAAAAAAAAGTAAGGGAGAAGAGTCAGCACTGGGATCCAATAGAAAATGTGACATGCAATCCTCCTGCTTTTACCAGAAGAAACTAGAGGACAGGTGGACAGACACCAAGTGAAGCAAAGTTACAGGAGATAATCTGGTTTAAAACAATGGCCTACATTTGAAACAACAGGATACATTTCTATAAAACTATTTCTGGCATGACAAAAGCAGTAACTAGCTTTACTTCCCATCAAATACTGTAAAATATCTGCTTCTTACAATGAAGTTGGATTTGGGGCATTGGCTTCTTGTATACCATTAGTTTTTGGTATTCCTTGACATGTGACCAAAAATATTTATTTGAAGAATAAAGTTTAATCTACCAACAGAGGACATTCATCGAGTTTTCAAAAATGGCATCATGGTTAGTGGAAAGAGAAACTGACTCTGAGTTCAAATCCCATTTCTGTCCCTTACTACCTGTGTTCAAGTTGTGTCACCTCCCTAGGCCTCAGTTTCTTCATCTGTAAAATGAAAAGATTGAAATACATGGTGTCTAAGATCCCCTCCAGCTCTCATTCTGTGAAATTATGACTCCCTAACATAGCCTTGAATCTCAGAGAAGTCATTTTTGGCACATGGGATTAATCATTTGGTGAATTATCTGGAAAACAAAGAGCCCAAAATGTATTAAACCTGACTTGATTAGGCCATGACTTGACCTCCACCTTCACCAAATAAATGAAAAGAGAAGAGAGAAGAAGATGCTTTTTATCATGTCGATGTCTTTGTAAACTAAATGTATGACAAATATATTCTGCATGTTGTATGTTGACATTCCAACGTTGCCACTTACAATAGCTAGTCCATGATTATGTGATAGTTTTCAAAAAAACAATTTGTTTTCCTGAAACAATGACTATCTAATATTTCTACTTTCTATCAGAGAATATATAGGAAAGTGTTTCTTTTTCATCCATAAGTAAGAATACATGGGCAAAACACCATTTCATAAACTGAGTTCATTCCAGCACACATCCCTGTCATCATCATCGGTGAAAGAACTTCTTAAAGAGAACTCCTTGAAGGAAAGGGCTATTCCACTTTAGCCTTTGGATCCCCAACACATGCTTAGCACCTGATAAATGTTAATAGAATCGAATCAGGCACTTGGGAGAAGAAGGGGTGGGAAGGAAAGGGGAAAGATGATCTATTTTTGAACCATGTTATATAAAACAAACCAAACAGTATTTTTGCCCTCTAGAATCTTAGATGGAAACTTAGTGTCCCCCAATAATGAGTTTTCATTTACATGACATCTTACAATGCATTTTCTTATTGGATCCTCACAACAACCCCATGAGGGAGTTGCTACTATTATGTATATTTTACAGGTGAGAAAACTGAGTTGAAGGAGTTAAGTGATTTGTCCAGGATAATATAGCTAGTGAATGTATGAAGGCAAAGTCAAACCCAATTCTTTCTGACTCTAGGTTCAACACTCTATATATTACAAACCATGAGACCTCATCCCAAGAGAAGGAGTGGACACCAGAACATGACAGAGAAGGTGAAACAGTTCCTTTGGTGCCCCAGATTTTGTGAATTTGTGTCCATTTTGAAGCAAACAAAAAAGAGAATCCTGAAAATGTTGTCTTCTTGACGGTTCCTGCCATTCAGATTTGAACCCTAATAAGATCTTTCAATGTACCTCCTTCAAACAAAGACATTAATAATCTAATATTATCTAATAATTTAATAGTATCTAACATTTATATAGCATTGACTATGTACCAGGCACTGTGCTAAGTGCTTTACAATTATTATATTATTTGATCATCACAATAATGCTATGAGGTAACTGCTATTATTGCCCCCATTTTGCAGATGAAGAAACTGAGGCAGAGGTTACATAATTTGCTGAGGGCTACAGCCTAGCGTCTGCTGAATTTAAACTCAAGTTTTCTGGATGCCAAGTCCAGTGTTCCATCTATTGTGTCTCATTAGCATGATCGCTCATTTTTCATAAGGTTTTGTTATTGGGTCTTTCCCCAAAGACAGAATCAATAGCCTGTGCAGAGAAAGAATTACTGCTTGATGAAAGCTAGTTAGATTACTCTTCTTCATTATGAGGAAAACCATGTAAATAGAGACAGTGAAAGTGACTGATGAATATACGTAGAACAGCCCTTGACTGTTTCTTCACATATCAAACTGAGATTTCTATTTTTGTGTTTTTTTATTAATTTACTTTTACTTTTCAATATTCACTTCCACAAGATTTTGAGTTCCAAATTTTCTCCCCATCTCTCCCCTCCCCCTGACCCAAGGTGGCATGTCTTCTGATTTCAATCTTCCCCCAATCTTCTCTCCCTTCTATTACCACCTCCCTTCTATTTTCCTGTAGGACAAGACAGATTTCTATACCCCATTGCCTGTGTATCTTATTTCCCAGTTACACGTAAAAAAAAATTCCACATTTGCTTTTAAAATTTGGATTCCACATTCTCTCCCTCCCTCCTCATCCACCCTCACTGAGAAGGCAAGCAATTTAATATAGGTTATACATGTGTAGTTGTGCAAAACACTTTCATAATAGTCACATTGTGAAAGACTAACTATATTTCCTTCCATCCTATCCAATCTATCCATTTATTCTATTGTTTCCCTTCTCAAAAGTGTTTGCTTCTGATTACCCACTCCCCAATTTACTTTACTTTCTATCATCCCTTTCCTCTTATCCCCTTCCCCCCTACTTTCCTGTAGGGTAAGTTAGATTTTCATACCCAATTGAGTATGTATGTTATTCCTTCCTTAAACCAAATCCAATGAGAGTAAGGTTCACTCATTCCCTCTTACTTCCCCCTTCTTCCCCTCTACTGTAAAAGCTTTTTCTTGCCTCTTTTATGTGAGATAATTTACCCATTCTACCTCTCCCTTTCTCCTTCTCCTAGTACATTGCTCTCTCACCTCTTAATTTTATTTTTAGATATCATCTCTTCATATTCAACTCACCCTGTGCATTCTGTCTATATATATGCATATATATGTATATATAGAGAGAGATACATACACATACATACATATATACATATATATGTGTATATGTGTAGGTATATATGTATGTGTGTGTGTGTGTGTGTATATATATGTATATGTATGTGTGTGTGTGTGTGTGTGTGTGTGTGTGTGTGTGTATATATATGTATATATATATATATACATATATATATATATACCCCTCCAACTACCCTAATATTGAGAAAGCTCTCATGAGTTACAAATATCATCTTTCCACAGAGGGATTTAAACAGTTCAACTTTAATAACTCCCTTATGATTTATCTTTCCTGTTTACCTGTTCATGCTTCTCTTAGGTCTTATATTTGAAAGTCAAATTTTCTATTCAGTTCTAGTCTTTCCATCAAGAATGCTTGAAAGTCCTCTATTTTATTGAATATCCATTTTTCTCCCAAAGGATTAGACTAAGTTTTTCTGGGGAGGTGATTCTTGGTTTTAATCCTAACCCCTTTAACTTCTGAAATATCATATTCCAAGCCTCCCACCCTCCATTCCCTTAATGTAGAAGCTGCTAAATCTTGTGTTATCCTGATTGTGTTTCCACAATACTTGAATTGTTTTTTCTGGCTGCTCACAATATTTTATCCTTGACCTGGGGACTCTGTAATTTGGCTACAATGGAGCCAAAACTCTAGAACTTTTCCTTTGGGGATTTCTTTCATGAGGTGATCTATTTTCCCTTCTGGTTCTAGAATATCAGGGCAGTTTTCCTTGACAATTTCTTGAAAGATGATGTGTAAGCTCTTTTGTTGATCATGCCTTTCTGATAGTCCAATAATTTTTAAATTCTCTCTCCTGAATCTATTTTCCAGGTCAGTGGCTTTTCCAATGAGATATTTCACAGTCTTCTATTTTTTCATTCTTTTGGTTGTGTTTTATAATTTCTTGATTTCTCATAAAGTCATTAGCTTTCATTCATTCCATTCAAATTTTTAAGGAATTCTTCTCATCAGTGAGCTTTTGGATCACCTTTTCCATTTGACCAATTCTGCTTTTTAAGGTATCCTTCTCCTGATTGGATTTTAGGACCTCTTTTGCCATTTGGGTTAGTCTATTTTTAAAGGTGTTATTTTGTCAGCATTTTTGGGGTCTCCTTTAGCAAGCTATTGACTCATTTTTCATGATTTTCTAGCATCGCTCTCATTTCTCTTGCCAATCTTTTCTTTACTTCTTTTACTTGATTTTCAAAATCCTTTTTGAATGCTTCCATGGCTTGAGACCAATTCATATTTTTCTTGGAGGTTTGGGATGTAGGAGTTTTGATTTTTATTGTCTTCTGGTTGTACATTTTGATTTTCCTTGTCACCAAAGTAAGATTCTACAATCTGATTTTTTCCCACTGTTTGCTCAGTTTCCTAGCCAATTACCTGAATTTTTAACTCTTTGTTAAGGTAGTACTCTGCTTCCAATGTGGAAGGTGTACTATTTCAAGCTTCAGAGGTTTTGTGCAGCTGTTTTCAAAGATCTTTCTAGGAACTTGTAAATTTTCAATTTCTCCAAGTTTGTATGATCAAAGGGAAGGTGTTTACTCCTCTCCTTGTCTGTGGTCTGGTTGGTGACTAACCACAAACATTCTTTTGTGCCTTGGAACTGTAAGGAGGCTTCCCTCTCTAATACAGCCACAATTTCTGCCATGCCAGCATTCCTCATCACCCTAGGACCACCAACCCAGGACTATGACCCAGATATAGGCACAAGCAAAGCTAGAGAATTCTGTCTCAGCACCAGCAAAGAGACCCCTGCAATCCCCCTCTGATCAGCCACTCAGCCCCCATACTGTCTATGGGCTGAGAGCTCCAGAAGCAGCTCTGGGACTGGGGCTGGATTTGGCTCCTCTATCACCTTTTCCAATGACCTTCTAAGTTGTCTTTGGTGTTTGTGTGTTGAGAAGTCTAGAAACCACCACAGCTACCAATCCCCTGAGGTAAGCCCAAAATAAAACCATACCTCAGAGTTCTTATACACTTTTTAGAGCCAGAGGGTATCACATCCCTGGAGAACCAGTGCCTCATTAACAAAAGGTGTGGACCTTCCTATAAATCTTCCCAGGCCTAACAATGAGTGGGAAAGATCCTCCTTCATGACATTATTCAGAGGCATTATACTTCTTGATATAAATAAAAACAGCAAAATATCCTACTTTTCTTGCCCTCACAATAGCATATAGATAGGAACTCTTGCCAACACAATTATCTGGACATGGGAAACACAGATAACAGCTATCAATGTCCTTAAAATACCATGTTCTAAGAAAGAATATTTGGGAGCTTCAATATCTAAACAAACAAGGTATTGGTTCAGTTATATATGCCAGTGGGATAATCCAAGTATTCCTACACTAAAGCCTGATTATGATGTGAGGCTTTGTGGAAGTTATCAGTGAATTATTAATCAGGCACTGAAATAGCACCCATATGTAGGACCTGCAGTCAATAAGCTCCTTACTGTTCTTACTAGGAGAAAAAGTCTTTGCAAAATTTGACTCAACCCAAACTTACCAGCAAAGGAATGATAGCAATTCTTTTTGTGGTGGCAAAGAACTGGAAACTGAGGGGATTCCCATGACTCAACAAGTTGTGATGTATGATTGTGATGGAATACTCTTGCTTTTTTTTTAGGAATTAAGTTATATATATAATTTATTTATTTTTCAGTTCTCAACATTCACTTTCACAAGAATTTGAATTTAAAATTTTTTCCCCCTCACTCCCCACTCCCCACCCATCCCTTCCTCCAATCTGTCCTCCCCTCTGTTACCCATACTTCTTCCATCCCCCTTCCTCTCTATTTTTCTATAGAGCAAAATAGATTTCTATACTCCATTGTGTGTATGTAACAATTTCCAGTTACATGCTAAAACAATTTTTAACATTCATTCTTAAAGCTTTAAGTTCCATATTCTCTCCCTTCCTCCCCACCTATCCTCATTAAGAAAACAAGTAATTCCACATAGGTCATTCATGTGTAACAATACAAAGTACTTCCATAATAGTTATGTTGTAAAAGACTAGCCACATTTCCCTCTGTCCTATCCTGCCCTCCATTTATTCCATTTTCTCCCTTGACCATTTCTTCCACAATAGTGTTTGCTCCTGATTATCCCTTTCCCCAATTTGTTGTCCCTTCTATTATCTTTCTTCTCCTATTCCCTTCCCCTTTGCCTTCCTGCAGAGTAAAGTAGATTTACATATTTAATTCAGTGTGTATTATTCCCCCCTCAAGCCAAATCCCATGGGAGTAAGGTTCAATTATTTCCTTTCATTTCCACCTTCTTCCCCTCCATTGTAAAAGCTTTTTCTTCCCTCTTTTATGTGAGATTATTTGCTACATTCTACCCCTCCCTTTCTCATACTCCTAGTACATTCCATTCAACAGTAAATTTTATTTTTTTTAGGTATTCTCCCTTCATATTCAGCTCACCCTGTGCCCTCTGTCTATGCATGTATACACACACACATATATATATATGCATATATACATACATACACATATATATGTATGTATACACACATATATTTACACATATATGTATACATACATATATACCCATTTACAGATACATATCAACACATATATAATATATATACATACCCATACACACCTATATATATATATATATATCTGTGTCTGTGTGTGTGTGTGTGTGTGTGTGTGTGTGTGTGTGTGTGTATCCTCTAACTACCCTAATACTGAAAAAGATTTCATGAATTACAAATATTATCTTTCCATGTAGGAATGTAAACAGTTTGCTTTAATGAGTTCCTTAAGGTTTCTCTTTCCTGTTTACCTTCTCATATTTCTCTTGATTCTTGTATTTGAAGGTCAAATTTTCCATTCAGCTCTGGTCTTTTTAACAAGAATGCTGGAAAGTTCTCTATTTCATTGAAATTCCATTTTTTCCCTGAAATATTATACTAAGTTTTGTTGGGTAAGTGATTCTCGGTTTTAATCCTATCTCCTTTGACCTCTTGTCTTTTTTGACCTTCAAATATCATATTCCAAACCCTTCGGTCCCTTTGCATAGAAGCTGCTTGTATTTCCACAATACTTGAATTGTTTCCAGAAGCTTGTAATATTTTCTACTTAACTTGAGAACTCTGGAATTTGGCAACTATATTCCTAGGAGTTTTCCTTTTGGGATCTATTTCAGGAGGTGACTGGTGAATTCTTTCCATTTCTCCTTTACCCTCTGGTTCTAGAATATCAGGGCAGTTTTCCTTGGTAATTTCCTGGAAGATAATGTCTGGGTTTTTTTATCATGGTATTCAGGTAAACCAATAATTTTTAAATTATATCTCCTGGATCTATTTTCCAGGTCAGTTGTTTTTCCAATGAGATATTTCACACTGTTTTCTATTTTTTCATTCTTTAGATTTGTTTTATAATTTCTTGGGTTTTCATAAAGTCATTACCTTCCATCTGCTCCATTCTAATTTTTAAAGAACTATTTTCTTCAGTGACTTTTGAATCTCCTTTTCCATTTGGCTAATTCTGCTCTTTAAAGCATTCTTCTCCTCAATGGCTTTTTGCATCTCTTCTGCCATTTGTATTGCTTTAGTTTAAAAGGTGTTATTTTCCTCAGCATTTTTGGGGTCTCTTTTAGAAAGCTGTTGATTTGCTTTTCATGATTTACTTGCATTGCTCTTATTTCTCTTCCCAATTTTTCCTCCACCTCTCTTACTTGATTTTCAAAATCCTTTTTGAGTTCTTCCATGACCTGAGACCATTGCATACTTTTTGGAGGTTTGGGATGTAGAAGTCTTGACTTTGATGTCTTCTTCTGATGGTATGCTTTGTTCTTCCTCATCTGAAAGGATGGAAGAAAATACCTTTTCACCAAGAAAGTAACCTTCCATAGTCTTATTTTTTCCCTTTTTTGGGCATTTTCCCAGACAGTTACTTGACTTTTGAGTCCTTTGTCAAGTGGAGGATATACTCTAGGGACCTGCAAGTTTTCAGTTCCTCCAAGGTGGCACAATCAAGGGAGAGGAGTTTACTCCTCTCCTGGCCTGCACTCTGGTCTAAGAGCAACCACAAGCACACTTTTGTGCCCAGGATCTGTGAGTAGGATTCCCTCTCCACAGTCACCACCAGTTCCACCATGCCAGCACTCTTCTTCACCCCAGGACCACCAATCAGGACTGAGACCCAGATCAGTTGCTCAATTTCCCAGGGTCTTTAGGCTGAGGGCTCCAAAAGTAGACACTGCTGAAGCAGTAGCTGCCACTGCCCTGGTTCTGGGGCTGGGGTCAGACCTCATACGCTTCTTACCCAAGTGAAAAAGTTTTCTCACTGACTTTTGAAGCTGTTTTTGGCATTTGTGGGTTGAGAAATCTGGAAACCACAGCCACTGCTCATGATTCCATGCCCTGAAGCCTGCTCCAGTCTTTTCCATGCCATGCTGTACTTACCAGGCTGGGCTGCACTCTGCTCTCAGCCCAGTGTGATAAACCTTTCCTGTTGGTCTTCCAGGCTGCCTTGGGCTGGAAATTTCTTTCACTCTGTTGTTTTGTGGCTTCTGCTGCTCTAGAATTTGTTTAGAGTCATTTTTTATAGGTATTTTATGGGCTATGTGAGGACAGATAGAACAAGTCTGTCTTTCTACTCCATTATCTTGGCTCTGCCCCCTACTCTTGTGCTATAAAAATGATAAGCAGAACCATTTTGGAAAATTCTGAAAAGACTTATATGAACTGATACAAAGTGAAGTGAGTAGAACCAGGACTCCATTATACACAGTAACAGCAATATTTTAATGACAAACATCTATGAAAAACTTAGCCACTCTGCTCAATACAATGATCCAAGACAATTCCAAAGGACCATAATGAAAAATGCTATCCACCTTTAGAGACAACTGATGAACTCTAAGTGCAGATTAAAGTTTACTTTTTTCTTTATTATTTTCATTTTATCTTTTGTTTATGTTTTCTTTTACAACATGGCTGATATAGAAATACGTTTTTCATGACTTCATATGTATAACTGACATGATATTGCTTCCCTCCTCAATGGACAAGGGAGGGGCTGAAGAGAAGGAAGAATTTAGAATTCAATTTTTTAAAAAAACATGAATGTTAAAAATAAGCAACTTTTTTTAATGGAGAGGCATACAAATGATGTTATCACAGGTGCTCCAAAACTTATCAGTCAATAAAGAGCATTCTGAATTAAGAACTCTGAGTTCAAAATTTCTCTTGCCACTGGAACTTTCCAGTATTACAGGAAGACATTTGCTTTCTAAATTCCAGGTGTGGCATATCCCAATTCAATTCAATAGTCAAAATATTCACTAGATCAGGGGTTTCCAACCATGGAATATGTGTTTCCCATGGGGTAAAAGAAGCTTAGGAAAGGACCATGGTGAGTATTTGGTAAGTATCATAATTTGCCTCATTGAAATATTACATAAGTATTCATGTAAGTGGAAAACTTTATATTGAACTTTGAAATTTAAAATATCAGTAAGTACCTATAGCTCAGACATGGCACTAACTCCTTATTCTCTCTGGGCTCTCTCTTTCTCCCTGGACTAGGACTGATTCAGTCATCTTCAATTTACACCCACTTCAACAGGTCAGAGTGAAGTCCCCAGAAGGATAGCCATGCAGCCATAACTCAAACTCTTGGGGTCCAAGAGGTAACCCTGGTTTGGGTGAAGAGGGAAATATAGTCCTGCAACTTGTCTACCAATATACCTCCAATTACAGAAAATCAGTCACAATAACTCTATTGACTCTTAAACATGAAACAGTAAATGAGATGCAAAAGCAATAATAACCTTAATATTTACTTAATAGAAGGCAAAAGCAAGAATAATGAAAATATAACAGTCCATTTTTATACATGGGTCACATTCTCATACCAACACACACTGTGTCTGTGAAAGAGAGTAGATTCATACCTCTTTTTCATTTGGCACAGTAAACAGCATACAAAATGCAAAGCCTGTCTATTCACCAATTTTTCCACCTCTCAAATCATAGAACACAATAAAAGATAACAGAGGCAAGCCCCTCAGAGGTCTGCCTCCTCTCAGGCTACTCTCTTCTAATCACATAGTTACCAAAAAAGCAGCCTCAAAGCCTGCCTGTCAGGAGTAAGATGTAACTCAGAAACTATCTCTCTTACAACTCTGATGCAGACATCTGACCCATATATAAGTGAAAATTCCAGGAAATTTGATGCATGCAACTTTCAGCAAATATACTCCTATCAATATATAACTGCGCCTGTTCTGCAACTCATAGCCTCAGAGGACTATCTCAGGCAACTGGTACATAGTAGGTATTTAATACACATACATATTTCAAAAACGAAGCAGATAGTTCATACCTTCCAGTAACTATTCTGTTTCTACTAGTTTTTCTTCCACAAATACAATGAAGTCTGATTAACTTCACTGTCTACTAGAAAAAAGGCATTGTATGATGTTTGGATTTGTTTGATTTACCTGAATAAAGAAATTTTCCAGAATATCAAACGATCATTGACTTAATCATTGGTGCTGACACATCATAATTAATAAAAGCCACAGATTCTTGTCATTGATGCTTCTTTGTGGCACTGGGACTGGACTTTTTCCCAAAACATTAGATGGCACTAAAGTACCCATTGCTTGCTACTTAAGAGTAATGAAATTGGTAGAACAGAACTGGACACAAATAGGCAAAGATGCCCTCGTTGTCATGGAAAGTCATGGACATTCCTTTACAATTTTTAGTTCCCATGAACTCCTTGGGAGATTATTTTTGAAGAATTATCCTAATTAGAAATAGCAAGATATTGTGGAAAGAACACTAGATTTATTCATGAGTTCCAAATCTCTTCTCTTCTCTCTCTCTCCCTCTCTCTTTCTCTCTCTCTCTCTCTCTTTCATTTATTACCTATATGATCTTTGATATGTCTCTTAAGCTTTCTGTGTTCCAGTTTCCTCATCTGTAAAATGACATATTGAACTAGACAGCCTTTAAAGTGCTTTTTCAGCTATGATACCATATGGGCATCCTCAGAATCCTCTGCTCAGTGCTAATGAATATAGATGTAAACAAGCTTAAAAGATCCATATCAGCTGCTAGTACCCTTGAGTTTTCTGACAAAATAGATCTCTGATTATGTAGCACCATTTCTGTTGAATATTTGAATACTAAAAGACTTCTTTAACCTACACCATCCGAAAGATCAAATTAAAAACTAATTGAATCTCAGATTGGCTTGAATGAAGTATGATAAAGGTGACTAGAAGTAAACCTGTCCAAGGAATTAGTGTCATTCATAAGCCATCAACATAAGTTATATATTTATAAAGGAAACTTTTTGTGTAGAAAAATAATTGTTTTTCCAAAAATCAATCATCATGTCATCTTAGCACATTGCATGCAAGGTAATTGTTCATCTGAAAGCCCTGACTAGAAGCTAGGACTAGCTAAAAGTCAGTGAATTGATGCAGTTATTTAAATTAATAAAGAAGAAGTGTAGCAGAGAAGACAAAGGACTGAGCTTAATGTCAGGAAGACCTGACCTCAGATGATGTTACTCAGTTGTTTCAGTCATATCTACCTCTTTGTGGCTCCATTTGGAGTTTTATTGGCAAAGACTCTGGAGTGTTTTATTATTTCTTTTTCCAGCTCATTTTATAGATGAGGAAACTGAAGCAAATAGTGTTAAATGACTTACCCAGGGTCATACAGTTAATAAGTATATCAGGTCAGATTTGAATTCAAGAATATGAGTCTTACTAACTCAGGCCCAGCACATCACCTGTTTATTTGGTCCTTGGCAAATCACTAAAGTTCTCATGTTTCATACAATTTTCTAAGATGATAAGATACAGACGAATTGCCAATATGCATCAGTAAAGGATTTCTATGATCAGAGATTTCATCACTGATGAAATTACAGATATGAACTTTCCAGAAAATTTTGAATACAATAATTTATTATTGCTAACATTAATTAGCACTTTACAACTTACAGCTTTTTCCTTACAACAATCCTGTATAGTACAAGCTTAATCCTGGTTCATAGATGAGAGAAGACTGATTCTCAAAGAAGTTCAGTGATTTGCCCCAGGTCATGTGTTTAGGAAATAACAAGGCTGAGAGTCAAGCCAAAGTCTTCTGAATTAAATATTATTGCTATTTACAATATATAAAACTGTCTTCCATAAGACATTGTCAAGTAGCTTAATTTTTGGCACCCTACTCAGCACTCACATCTATATACATATATGTGTACATATATACATATGTGTACATGTTTGTATGTATATACATGTGTGTTACTATATATAATCGATGACATCTAGGAGATTTTTTATTTCTTAATCATTTCTCAGTATACTTCTCCCACTCCCAATGAATAATCTATAGTAATAAAGAAAAGCAGTTAAGTAAAAAAGCAAGTGACATAGATCTCAACCTCTCTACTGACAGACAAAAAGTGTGTTTCATTACCTCTTCTCTGGGACCAATATTGTTCATTGCTAATACTATCAATTCAACTGCCTTCATACGTTGTTTTCCTTTGTTAATATTATAGTCATTGCATCTATTGTTTACTTCTACTCTATTCACTCTATCTCTTCATACATTTTCTCATATTTTTAAATTCATATTTACTGTTTCTTACATTGCAATAATATTTCCTTATATTCCTATACCATGACTTGTTCAGCATTTCCCCAAATGATGAACTATAACTTTGTTTCCAGCTTTTTGCTAACAGAAATTACTACTAAGAATACTTTGACCTATAGAGACTCTTTTTTCCCTCTCCAAACAACTCAAGGTATATGCCTAGTAGAGTCACTGACTGGATCAGATAATGCAAACAGATTAATTGCTTTTCTTGAGTAATTCCAAATTGTATTCCAAAACCACTGGACCATTTCAAAGCTCCATCAAAAGTATATTAGTAAATATGTCTTCCCACAACATTGACTATTTCTCTTTTATCATCTTCTCCAATTTAAAAGGTGTAAAGTGAAATCTCAAATTTTTTTTATTTTGCTTATTAGTGATTTCAAGCCTTTCTCATATGGATTATGATAGTTTACATTTGTTTGAAAACTATTTGTGCAAAACTTTGACTATTTGGGGGAAACAACTCTTGGTTGAGTGCAGTGTGTCTATATTCTGAATGTAACATGTCCCAAGAAAAGAGTATTTTACACATTTCTTATGTGAAAATGTAACTATGACTTGGTGAAAAGAATGCTGAACAAAATGTGATTGTGTGCCTGTATGGGGAACAGGGTAGAGTTACTGCAAAAGATTTGAAGAAAAGAGACACTTTCTTTAAAAGAAGATATGTAGAGTGCCAGAGGACTGAAACCAAATATGTAGAAAGAGGAAAAGAGAAAGACACTGGAAATTAACAACCTGTAGGGGAACCTAGTTCCTTCAGAAATCCCTGGTTTCTAGTTTGCCTCCCTAGATATTTTGAGAATTCCCCCTGAATGAAAATGGAGCCTCTTTCTGTTGAGCTGAAATCTCATCTCAATCCCAGCAGGAAAACTCATTCACTCTCTGTATTTTCTGGAATATTCTAATTTGCATAACATCTCAGATTTCTGTTTGCTTAGATAAATAGGTTTACTCAGCATTTACTATTTGTGATAGTCATTTGTTTAACCAGCATCTGGTGGGAAAGAGTAAAACTGCTGAGTGTAAAATAAGGGCTAGTAACTAGGGAAGTAGCTTCTTATTTTGAATTTTAAAATCATGCACATATACCAGAATTATTTAGGTGGGCAGATAAATATAAATCTAGTTCAGTACTCCTCACAGAAACTGGAGAACAAAGCAACCAGCTTCATGAACTGTCTTCTGATCCCCTGAAGTCAGTAATCTCCATCTCCCTTAGAGAGGAGTGAACAAGATTCAATAGGAAGGAAGGAAGGAAGGAAGGAAGGAAGGAAGGAAGGAAGGAAGGAAGGAAGGAAGGAAGGAAAGAAGGAAGGAAGGAAGGAAGGAAGGATATTTGTCAGCACCTTGCAAGCCACATTTATAAAATTCATGTGGACATACTTATACATACACAAATAATCTTATGCATATATCTTAGAGTCAAACTTTTATCAGATACATTTAGTGCAAAGATTCCCACCCCCAAAATCAGTTTCAATTTTTACTCCAACTGAACTGAATTTATTTGAGAAAAAATTTTCCAATTTTATGTAACTGAAATTATCAGATTTTCTCCAAGGCTTTACCTTAATGCTTTATCATAGAATGGAGGCATATCTAGGTTTTTGAAGGCTGTATAAGAACAGCATTAACTCTGAGAGATTATACAATTGGATCATAAATCTAGAAATAGAAGAGACCTTATGTAACCCAACTTAAAAATCATCTATCCCAACCGCCTCATTTTACATATGAGGAAGTGGGGCACAGGGAAGGTATGACTTGCCCAAAGTCACAATAAGCAACAGAATTGGAGTTGTAATTGCATATTCAATAAGGGCCATCCTAAATAAATATAGAATTACCAGCTGGTGGGTAATTTGGTCATCATTTTTTTTAATGTATTGATTATAGCAACCTGAAAAACAACAAAAAATACAAATGGGTTTCAGTTCTTCTCTTGGTTAAGGATTCTTCTAATTGTATATCAAAAAGGCACTTCCATTCCCATTTGGAGTTTATTGAATTTCCTAGAAGTTCTTATTAAATAGTATTGTTTTTATTTCTTCCTCTTGTTTTTTGTTGATAATATGTAGAAAAGCTAATGATTCTGTTAATATATCTGAATCTTGATATTCTAATGAAGCTATTAATTGTTTCAGTTAATCTTTTCATTTACTTGTTGGGGTTTTCCAAGCAAAAAGATGATACTCAAATATCCAAATGAAGCTTTGATTTCATCAATTTGGAAGTTTCTTTCAATGATTTAGGTCGTGATTCTTGCATGCCTGCCTATCCTGGGCAACTTTTGACCATGACCTCCCCTAAGTTTACTCCCCAACATGCTCAAGCATTTCTATATTTTTTCCTGAAATTTTGAGAGTACCACTGGAGTATAATGGCTGTCCACTTACCTCTCCTGCCTGCCATGGGAGCAATCTATCATCTCTTCCTACTATATAATTCTTTGATAATGTAATTTGATCTTAATCTGCTTTAGAGCTGATTACTTAGAATACTGCAAACTAATCAAAATACTGACTGCTACATGGCTGTCTTTTGCCCTCTGACCAATACTCATTTTTAATTATCCAACAAGAGCTGTATTTCATGATTTATTGTCATGCAGCAATTGGATGTTAGAACAATATGCATGTACTGCTTATGAACATACATGTTGTTTATGTATATTCATATAGGTTGTCTAAATGTGTATCATTGAGACAGATATGAATAGATAGAGCAGAGATATCTTGCCCATCTCTCTCTAAGGAAGGTTGTGATTTTTGTGCTGAGGTTAGGGCCTGGCCTCCTTTGGTAGAAGGTATTTCTTCATCTGAGAGTTCCGTGTATCAGCAAAATCATAGGCCCATTTCCTATTCCCCCTAATATTGAATTATCATTGTGTTCCAGAGATAAATACAATTTAGAGTGAAAAAAAATATTGCTGTGCCTTCTTTGTTAATGTTTTAAAAAATATTTTTGCATTTATATTTATTAGTGATAATGGTCTGTATTTTTCCTTTACATTCTTCTCTCCCTTAGTTTGAGTATGTGGATTATTTGTGTCTCATAAACAGAGACTGGTAAAAAAAAATGCTTTTTTTCACTATTTTTATAAATAGTTTCTGTATCATGAGTTAATTCTTTAATTTTTGCTAGAATTCATATGTTAATTTATCTAGACCTTGAGTTGTTTTTTCTTTTGGGAATTCATTTATAACTTATTCAATTTTTCTTTCAGAGATCAAATTGTTTATATTCTCTATTTTTTGTTTAGTTATGACAGAAATGATTATTAAATAACAAATTATTGGGGAGATCTGTGACCTTGCCCAAAAATTTACCCCACCTAGACCATCTTATCTAGGAATAGTTGTTGCCCCACCCAACTGAAAAAAACTTACAAAGAGATTTTAGTCTAGTGAAATATGGTCTATTGTGTTTTAGTCAGCCAGGTCTGAATAGAGATGGACCCCCTTTTATCTGGATCACCCTATGCAGGGCAGACTTGATAAGAAATGTCTCTGTCTAAGATTGAGTGATCCAAGTTATATCTCCCAGGCACTCATTAGAATAATTCCATCTCTCATTATAATATTCATTCTTTTCATTCATAGTTAACCAGAGTTGACTGCCACCCTCAGGAACAACCACTCTTCCAAGGACATGTAAGCGTTGAGTAGGTTCATGAGGAGTCTTTGGCATTCGAGAATGCCACTGACCTCTTTTATTAATTATCCACTAGCATTATTAATAAAATGACTAATAACCTAAAAACTATGTCCCTCAAACATTTAACAGGGGTATTATACATATATGAACATTTGTATATATCCATTTCATTTAAATTTTTACTTTGTGTAATTGATTACAAATTATCCTTCTGCATATAGTGTTTTCCTTCTCCAATCCATCCTCTACACATTTTCCAAAGTAGCATTTCTGATGCACAGATTTGGACAACTAACTTCTCTACTCAACAAGCTTTCATGGGCCCCAGGTGGACCTCCAGAATAAAATATAAACTGTTGAGCATTTAAAACCTTCTTAATTTGTCTCAAATTTGCCTTTACATAAATGATTTCACATTTTTTCCTCCTACACATTTCTTCCCCGTGAAGAAGCCTTTCCCAGTCCTCCTTGTCCTTAATTTTCTTTGAAACTGCCCTCAATTTATTCTATATAGATCTTGTGTGTCCATAGTCATTTGCATGTTGTCTCTCCTATTAGACACTGAGCCCTTTGAGGACAGAGGCTGATTTGTATTCCTAGCACTTCGCAAGCACTTTAAAAAAAAAAATGCAGTTTGACTCACTCACACAATCCACGTTGCAGCCAAATTGACCAGCTACACACTTCCAAAGTACAATATGCCAGCATCTCCTGCAAATTACTTTGCATTTGATACCACTGCATTTTGTATTGACTTTCTGTGGATATATTGTTTCTCCTCATAGATGGTATATTCTTTAAGAGTAAAGGCTGCTTCATTGTTGTCTGTATAATTGTAGCACCTGGAACAATGCCTTGGGAGTAGTATGCATATAATAGATACTTATTGAATTAATAATTACAGTTAGATCCAGATTCCTGCAAATAAATGAATCAGCTGAAGAGGTTACAATAACTCAAAATCACACTATTCAGACTTTTAATTATATAAAATATGGTCATTGGTTCCTCCCCAAAGGAAATACACAGTGCAAATTCAAATGACATGACTATTTCAGAGGATTGCCTGTTTGCACTAAATGGGTCCTAATCGTAAGTCTCTGATTTTTTTCTCCTTTTTTTACTCTCCTTCTAATGTGAATTTCTTCTCACGTTTAATCGATAAATCAATAACAATTTATTAAACATCTACTAGGTGCCCAGAATTGTGTTAGGAGCTGGAAATACAAAAATAAAAATTAAATAAACCCCATTTTCTACATATTGTGGGTACAATTAAAGCAAAAATTACCTGGGGCGAAGGAGGAAGGTGAAGAAAAATATACATATAGTATGTGCAAGTTAAATACATGATGAGGAAGGAGAGAAAGCATTAATAGCTGGGGGGGGGGGAGATCAGGAAGTCATAATACAGAAAAGAGACAGTGCAAATACAAGAGCACATCCAGACACTGGAGATGTCCAATGCAAAGGTACAGAGATGAAGATGGTACAGGGGAAGGAGGAAGTGGATTGTCATGTATGAAGAACAGACAAAAGATCAACTCAGCTAGCAAAGTGATAATTTGATAACAATAATTTGATCCCCTCATCCTCTCTTTCTCTGTCTGCCTTTCTTTGTCTCTGTCTGTCTGTCTCTCCATATACATGTGTCTATTTAATTTGATCAATTCCCGGATTTTTAGGATTCCTATCTTCATACTTGTTTGACAATTATTAACTTGTTGATTTTACAGAAGGTTTTTAGTAACATACTTTGTTCAATGTTTCCTTCTCTTTTTTGATTATATATCTGCTTAAAGTTCTCCCTAACAACTAGTTTAACTTGCATCACAGATTTTGATAAGTTGTCTCATTGTGATTATCTCTTTAATATGATTATAAGTTCTATGGTTTGTTCTGGTTTTCTTACTCCTCTGATCATATTTTGCTTATTCGTTACAAATTGTTATTGTTTTATAGTCTGTGAATTATGTGTTTAATATTTCTGGTTTTGAATTTTTACCTACTAGTATATCTCTACTTGTCTATTCTATCATTAGTTTGAGTTTTGGGGTTTTTCTAACTGGAACAATTAACTCTTTTGTCTCATGTAGTTTTCACTTATGATTTCTTGTGGAGCCATAGCTCTGGAAAACCAGACTTTAATAAAGCCCAATGGACTTCAAATGGAGCTACTTAACTATGCCTTTAAACCCAAATCACTCTGGCTCTCACTGAATGGCCAATGATAGTTATTCATCTTTTATTCTCTAAGAGAACTAATGACATCAAGAATGTGATGTCTTGGCTTGAAAGTGAACTGGGATTTAAGTGAATCTGAGCTGTGCCTCACTCTCTCCTCCTCAGTCATCTGGGTCTAGTAGTAAGACATAGATCAGGTAGGCTGGAGATGGCCCCAAAATGCAGTGGGACATCTTGTTGGCCAACAATAGGGTCCAGCCCAAGCCTGACTTGCTCATTGTTTGGATTTTGAGTGAGTATAAAGAGCAAATGTTTCTGTTCTGGCTAGAAATTATGCAGACTTTACCCTCCCATACTGAGGCAAACCAGGACACCTTTTGCCTCAGTTCTTACCTAACCTCAAATCATTGAATGGGTGTTGCCTCAGACAAAATGAGACCTGGGAAAGACCTTAGCTTAAAAAGGCCAAGATCTCCCACTACATCCTGGGCCATTGCCAGTCATCCTGCTTATGTCTTGCCACTGGACTCCGATGGCTCTGGAGGAAAAAATGAGGCTGATGACTTTGCACAGCTCTGTCTTGCTTAAATTCACTTGTAAATCAAGATATCACCCTCTTCATATCATTGGTCCTCTTTGAGAAAGAAAGGGCAAACCACAACTAATGCATCAATTTCTACAAAAGTTACATGGAACAGTAAAAAATAGACATATACTTTAAGTTTCCTAGTAGTTGCTAACAGTCTATTATCTCCAATATTCAATTCAAAGCCTTTACTTATTTCTTGTTTACCTTTCTATTAAATGTATATAATTCTGACAAATAACTGTTAAAGTCCTCAACAATTATTAACTTTCTATATAGGTCTTCTGTAATTCCACTGACTTTTCCTTTAAGTACTTGGATGTGATATCATTTGGTGTATATACATACATATATATACATATATATATATATATATATATATATTTAACATTGAAATTGTTTCAAGATCTATGAATATATGTTAGTTATCCTTTCCTTGTCTCCTTTACTCTATTTTTACTTTTACCTTGTCTGAAATCATGATTGGCATTCCTTTTTAAAATTGTGCTGGGGGGGCGCGGAGCCAAGATGGGGGAGTAGGAAGACTCACTTTTACTAGCTCTGAACCCACAGCCCATGGATTTCCTCTAAAAAGAACTCCCAACAAATTCTGGAACAGTGGAAGCCGCACAGCAACACAGTGAAGGAGATTTCCGTTCCAGAGAGCCCTGAAAAACCGTTCCCAAAGGTCCATCGCGCACCAGACAGGAGCGGAGCCCTGCCCTGCCCTGGCCATGTGGCACCAAGAGGAGCAAGCAGATCCAAGCAGGTTTCAGGGATGGAATCTCCAGGGGCCATGAAGGTCCCTCCACCCACAGACGCACAGGTCAGACATCTGGACACGCTGAGAGGGGAGCGGAGTGTCTTCATGACTCAGGCCCCCTCAGAAGGCAGCAGCAGAGGCAGGGGGCAGCCAGAGGCTCCCAGAGCAGGCAGGAGCTGGGTAGCAGCTCCAGTATGGAAGGTCTCTACATAAACCCCCTAAGGGAACTGAGCCTGGGAGGCGGCCCTGCCCCCACCTGAGAACCTGATTTAATCTTACCCTGAATAGCAACCAGGCTTGCCACCAAAAGCCCTGAGGCTGGAGAGCTGCATTTGAATCTCAGACCCCAAGCACTAGTTGGGTGGACCTAGGCTAGGGGTGGAGAGGACTCTCAGAGGTCAAGTAACTGGCTGGGAAAATGCCCAGAAAAGGGAAAAAAAACAAGACCATAGAAGGTTATTTTGCTGGTGAACAAATGATTCCAGCCTTCCTCTCTGACGAGGAAGAAAACTGCTTACCATCAGGTAAAGACATAAGTGTCAAGGCCTCTGTATTACAAACATCTGAAATACATATCCAATGGGCTCAGGCCATGGAAGAGCTCAAAAAGGATTTTGAAAATCAAGTTAGACAGGTGGAGGAAAAACTGGGAAAAGAAATGAGAGAGATGCAAGAAAAGCATGAAAAACGGGTCAATACCTTAATAAAGGAGACCCAAAAAAATGATGAAGAAAATAACACCTTGAAAAATAGGCTAACTCAATTGCCAAAAAAGGTTCAAAAAGCC
>JAQQSK010004251.1:0-85792 GCA_028658325.1 Potorous gilbertii
CTGGGGTGGAGCTCCTGCCTGCTCTGGGAGTCTCTGGCTGAGCTGCCTCTGCCTCTGGTCGAGCTGCCTCAGCCTCTGCCGCAGCGGCCGCTTCCCAGGGGGTCCGAGTCCCGGAGATCCCCCGCTCCCCTCTCAGCCCGTCTCTCTCACTGACCTGTGCGTCTGTGGGTGGAGGGACCTTCACGGCCACGGGAGATTCAGGTCCCTGACGCCTGCTGGGTTCTGCTGGCTCCTCTCAGTGCTGCGTGGCCTGGCAGAGCTCCGCGGCTGGGGCGGGGGAGGGGAGCGCTCGGCAGGACAGGACTCCGCTCCCTTCCGGGGTACCTTTGCGGTCAATTTTTCAGGGCTCTCTGCAACGGAAATCTCCTTCACTGTGTTGCTGCGTGGCTTCCACTGTTCCAGAATTTGTCAGGAGTTCTTTTTACAGGAAATCTATGGGCTGTGGATTCGGAGCTAGCAAATGTGAGTCTTTCTACTCCGCCATCTTGGCTCCGCCCCCTAGAAGGTTATTCTTGAGCTGAGTCTTGAAGTGAGAGATCCTATGAAGCACAGGTGAAGAGAGCATTTCCATGCCTGGCAGAAGCCAATGTAAAGGCACAGGGATGGCAGCTGTAGGGTCAAGGGATGAAAAGCAAAGAAATACAATTTTGCTAGACCATAAAGTATAGGAAAGGGAGTAATATATAAGATATAGTGAGGGTAGAAAAAAAAAGAGAGGAAGCCAAGTTGTTTTTAAAAGTTAAAAAGAGGAGCTTATATTTTACCCAAAGGGCAGTATGAGGTGGGAGCTGCTTGGTGGCGCAGTAGATAGAGCACCGGCCCTGGAGTCAGGAGGACCTAAGTTCAAGTCTGGCTTGAGACACCTACTACCTGTGTGACTCTGGACAGAGTCCAGCTGCCTTAACCCCAGCTGCCTTAAAAAAAAAACAACACCAAATGGTGATATGGAGCTACTAGAATTTGAATAGGGAAGTTGTGTTCAGGTTCATTGCTTTGGGAAGATCATTTTGGTATCTATGTAGAAGATTGGATTAGCGGGAATCTTAGGGAAGGGAGTTGAAATGGGAGTAGGAAGATCAATTAGGAGGTCATTGTAGTAGGGAAGTGACTAGGTCCTGAACTAAGGTGGTAACTCTGAGTGGAGAGAAGGGGCATGAGAAGTTGTTGTGGAGGTAGGATTTGGCAACTCATTGTATGTGTAGGGGGATGGGAGAGTGAGAATTCAAGGATAAAAGTCAAAGTTAAGAACCTTGGAGAGTGAAAGGATAGTGATGTCCTTGACAGAATTAGGCTCTGGTCTTTACTAAAGAAGCATCCCTGATCTCCTGTAGCTGCACACACTGATGCTCCTCTTTGCTTTGGTACGATGACCAGGGCCCCTACTTCCTTGTGACTGATCACCTGTGCTGTTCTCTGCTCCAGAGCTGTGACCCAGATCTGCTTATGGGCAGTAGAATTGCCAATGAGTGCCAACTGTATCTACTGCCAGCAAAGGGTCCTCTAATCTTCTGACCAGTCATCTGACCCTCTTGCAGTGTCTGGGTTGGGAGCTCATGGAATTACTGCTGGTGTAGTTGTTGGCATCTTGGCCCATTTGGGCTCTAGGCAGACTTTTACTAGACCTCCACCCTGGTGTTACAGACATCTCCTGCCTAGCTTTTAAGTTTTTTTTAGGCTGGAAAAATATTTCACTCTTTTTGTTGGCTCTGCTGCTCCAAAATATGTTTTGAGGCATTGTTTTAAAGTTGTTTGGAGAGGAATGTTAGGAGAGTTCCACTGTATGACTGCCCCTAATATATCATCTTGGCTCTGCCTGAAACATGTTGCCTGTAACACTGAGAGCTTAAGCAACTTACTGAGGGTCATGTAGCTTATAAACATCTAAGGTAGGATTTGAACCCAGGTCTTCCTGACTCCAACTCCAGTTCCCTTGGTCTGTCATTCTCAAAGAGAACCAAGATGGCATCACTATGCTAGGATCAAGTTACAGTGTGTCCAACTGTGGCTAATCAGACCAATACAAGTTTGGAATGTTCTGCCACAGGTCAGGCACAAATAGTCTATGTGAACACTTGGGCATCTCACATTCAGTTCTTGGCTTATAGAGTACAACACCTTCTCTGATGTTGGCACACTATACTGGATGGTCCTTTGCCACTGTCTCCATGTCACCCAGTCAATTCCAGAGTTCTTTACAGAGACCTTGAGGGTGTCCTTGTATCGCTTCTTCTGACCTTCATTGGAGCATTTGCCGCAGACGCTCAAGGCAAGGCAAGACCAGTTCCCTATATGATACATTACGGTGACATAGTAAAAACATAAATCTGGGCTGTACTCTCCCACAGATACAGTGTTTATGGGAAGACTGGTAGGGTAGGCACAGAGAACAAAGGTACATCTGTAGGGACCACATATGGTCAATTCAACTCACCATTCCTGGTACTGCAAGGCCTGGAAGTCTTTTCTTTCTTCATTGAGCTCTGTTGCCAGACTGTAGTTGTTCTTTATTGGACACAGTATATTTGCTGAATGAATTCCCAGGCCTGACTCCTCAGTGGGTGCCCCTATTTTAAAAGACTGGATGAATGTGTCTAACTATTTAAAAGAAAGCTGGCATATCTGTGTTTGGTAAGAAAATTTAAAAAGTTTAAGCTATTACCTCTAGAATAAAACATGAAATCCTCTGATGTTCAAAGCCCTTCTTAACTGAGCCTTCTCCTACCTTTCCAGTTTTCTTACCCCTTATTCTCCAACACGTATTCTTTGATTCAGTAACACTGACCTACTGGCTGTTGCATGATCAAGGCATTCCATCTCTTAGCTTTGGGCATTTCTTCTAGTTGCCCCCCATGTCTCTAATGCTTTCCCTCCTCATCTCTGTATCCTGACTTCCCTGGCTTCCTTCAAGCCCCAACTCAAATCTCACCTTCTCCCACAAGACTTTCCTAACGTGTTACTCTCCCCACTCTTATTCCCAGTTTATTGCATATACAGCTTGTTTGTGTATAACTGTTTGCATGTTGTCTCCCATACGAGCTCCTTGAGGGGCTGTCTTTTGCCTTTCTTTATGAGCACTTAGCACGGTGCCTGGCATGTAGTACAGATCAAATAAATGTTTATTGACTGGTTTATTGATTGATACTTCCTTAGGGAATATTATGGATCAGATTGAAATTTCTCTACGTAGAGACAGCTATGTGACACAGTGGATAGATGCTGCATCCGGAGTCTGGAAGATCTGATTTAAAATTTGACCTCAGATATTTATTAGCTATATGACCCTGAGCAAATCATTTAATCTCTGCCTCCTTCAGTCTCCTCATCTGTAAAATTGGGATAATAACAGCACCTACGTCCCAGAGTTGTTGTGAGGATCAAATCAAATTTGTACAAAAGGCATACATAGTGGGTGCTTCATAAATCTTATTTTCTTTCCTTCCTTCTTTGCATCAGCTCTGCTTTCCCATCTGCTAATACGGAGAGACCCGCTTGTCAGATGCTCTTGTCCTATGATGAGAGAAACATGATGTTCAGAGTTTCTCTAAGCATTCTTTCTCATTCCAATTAGCCTTTTCAGTTTTTCTGATTACATTGTCACCACATTCTATATTAAAATGTTTCAATGAGAGCTAAGCCTTCCCTCCTTATTGAATGGATTTTGTCTTTTACCTTATTTGTTGTCTGCCTTTCTAAATTGGTACCCTAGAACACAGGTTCTTCACCTGATTTTCATGCACTTTTAAAATATATATTTTGACAAAATGACAGTATGACTGGTTTCTTTCATAATCTTTGTACAGTATTTTAATTTATGCATTTAAAATGTTAATTCAAGAAAGAGTAAGTAGGCTTTACCAGACCACCAAAGGGGAGGTACAAGATGTAAAAAAGATTAAGAACCTATCTTGAACCAGAATAACATTGTACGTAGTAAAAACAATATTGTAATGATGATCAACTGTGAAACATTTAGCTTCTCTGATCATGACACAAAGACAATTTCAAAGAACTCCTGATGAAAAATGCTATTCACCTCAGAGAGACTGAAGAATTCTGAGTGCAGATTGAAACATATTTTTTTCAATTTTCTTAACTTTTTTTTTTTTTTGAAACATGGCTAATGCAGAAATATGACTTCACAATGAGTATCATACGGTTTGCTTTCTCAAGGGATAGTAGGAAAGAGATTGGAGGGAGAGAGAGAATTTGGAACTCTTAAAAAAAGAATGTCAAAAAATTAAGCAATAAGGAAAATGAATCTTAAAAAAGAACCCCTTTCATAGAACATTAATTTTTTCTGAAGATTTAAGTCAGTTTTATTTGTTAGTTTCACCTATGATAAACCCTTACAAGGGTTGCTTTGAGGATCAGATATATGAAAAGTGCTTTGCAAACCTTCAAGTACTATATAAATTCTAATTATTATTATAAATATTTTTTGTTTGTCCTGACCTGGCATTTCATCTTTCTAGAGAGTTCATTGGTGAGGAAAAGATCTCCTACTGGTGTACAGCTTATACTTTTGAAGAGCTCCTGGGGGCACTAAGCACACTTACTAAGGGTCACACAACCAGTATGTGTGAGCAGAACCTAGGTCTTCCTGGTTCTATCACACTGGTTCTTTTCAACCTTACTTTTAGGATAAATATCACCAACATTTGTCAATCAGTCAATAAGCATTTATTGACTTCTGTCTTGTGCCCCTATTCCCAAGTAGACCCCTTCCCTTGTAGATATATAAATACAGTCCAGATCAATATATTTCCCTTATCTGAAAATGTACTTCTTATTCTGCATGTAAAGTCTCCCACTTCTCTCCCTTGTCTGTCTTTTCTACACTTTCACTCATCAACCTTTGTGGATTTAGTTATGACCTCTATGCAGAAGATTCACCTACATACATATATGTGCAGTACATATATACATACAAAGAAAGTGCACACATGTCTATATAGACATAAATGTATGTGTGCTATGTATACATGTGTGTGGGTATATGTGTACACATGTACATGCAGTCTCTGTTTTTGAATGCCAGTCCTCTATTGCCAGCTACCTATTGGACCATTCAGGTGGAGTGTCCTATTGGCATATTAAAGTCAACATGTCCAAAATAAAATCAATTATCTTCTCTTGTCAGCACACTCATCCCTTTTTCAAGCTTCCCTGTTACCTTTGATGGCGCCATCATGCTCCCAGTGACCCAGGCTTGTGTCTTTGGTGCCATCTTCAACTCTCTCATTCACTGTATGTTTCTGAACCCCTGCCACATCTCCACTTCTGTCTCCTCAACATCTCTCAGTATAGGTCACCTCTCAGTTCACACACCTACCTTTGTTCTTCCCTACCTGCTTGCTCCCAGTTGGTCTGCTTGACTCAAATCTATTCCTATTCTCTACGTAGCTGTCAAAATGATTTTCTTACAGTGTTGGTCTAATGTGTTACCACTCCCGGCCGCCTCAATGAATTCTGGTGATTTCCTGTTGACTTTAGAATAAGATATAAACTGTTTTGAGCTTTTAGTAAAGCTATTTACAACATGGCCCCAACCCTACTTTTCAGCCTCATTATAGAACTTCCCTTCCCACCTTCTGGGTAGCTAGGTGGTGCAGTGGTTAGAGTGCTGGGCCTAGAGCCAGGAACGACTCATTTTCTTGAGTTCAAATTTGACTTCAAATTATTAGCTGTGTCACCCTGGGCAAGTCACTTAATTCTTTTTGTCTTAATTTCCTTACCTGTAAAATGAACTAGAGAAGAAAATGGCAAACACACTGCTCCATCTTTGCCAAGAAAACCTCAAATGGGGTTACAGTGAGTCGGATACAATTGAAAATGACTACATCAACAAATCCCACATTCTGCAGTCTAACCAAACTGGTTATCTTAGCTGTTTGTCATGCGGGATAACTGACATTTAAATGGTGCTTACTGTGTGCCAGGCACTGGGCTAAGCACTTTACGATGAATAATAATAACTAACGATAGCTAACATTTATACAGTGCTTACTGTTTGCAAGCATTTTACAATTACCTCCTTTGATCTTCACCACAGTGTTGGGAGGCATATAGCAGTAAAGTGACCTACCCAGGATCACACAGCTCGTAAGTGCTGGAAGCCATATTTGAACTCAGGTCTTCCCGACTCTAGGCCCAGCTTTCTATTCACTGTGCCAGCTAGCTGCCCCTGTGCCCACACAGCCCTCATCTTTGGTCTTCCATATCCCATCTCCATGCCTTTACATAGCTAGTCTCTATGCCTGGAATTCACTCCCTCCTCACCTCTACCTCATGAAATCTCTTTCGTCCTGTAAGACCTAGTTTAAGCTTTCTTTCTGTGTGAGATCTTTTCTGATTCTTACAACTACTACTGTCCCCCGCTTCCTTCAGCTTTTTTTTTTTTACTTATACATCTATACTTCTGTGGTTTCTCCTCCAGCTCCCCAGCAGGATGGAACCTTAGTGCCTAGCAGTTGTGCTTGGCATACAGTTGGTGCTTTATAAATGCTGTGCCTTGGAGATAGGAAACATCTTTCACCATCAGCCCTTTGGTATCATGATTGGTCACTGCTTTGACAAGAATTATGAAGTTGAACTTTGCTTTTTAGCTGCTAATAGATGTAGTTCTGGTTTTGCATCTTGCAGGGCAGTTCACTGATCAGTGCTATTACCATTCTTGGGAGAGAGGCAGGGATATTAGATATTCTTAAAGGTTCAGTTTTATTTTAACATCTTCAGTTTACTGCTTTTCCCCCCAAAAGTACATACCTATAGAGGTTTTTAAAATTTCACACGAATTGGAAAGAAACTCAGCAACAGTGAGATACTAAAATTTTTGAAAAGTAGACTAGGAAGGATATTTATTTTCATTAAAGAAGAAATTGCCAGGAGTCTTTGAGCTTCTGTTCCACACAGACGTAGGCTAAGCATTTTATAAAAACCATTTGCCACATGTCACAATTGTGCTAAAAAGGATAGGCATATGAACCCTTGTTCAATTCAAAATAAATAAGCAGAAAACATTGTTTTCCCCCCTTTTGATTAAAGGAACATCATCAAAACCACACTTTCTTTTCTTTATTCTCTTTTCTCATCATAATGATATCGGGAAATCATTGTATAAATTTGTCTCCAAAATTGCTGTAAGTAAACAGAACAGTGGTCCATTTATTGAGACAGTCTTTCTCTAGCTGTGATGAGACAGATTGCACTAATATTCTATAAGATAGTACCCGCAATATTATTACTTTCTGATTCTTTCATGTAACAACCCATTACTAGATGCTGAAATTTAAGGATTGTAACATATAAGAAAAAAAATCTCTTAGGTTGCCTAAGTAAAGTTAGAATTTGCTTTGTAAGTTCTGGGTTCCTTTTACCTTGGATTCCCTCTTGGAAAGCAGTTTTCTTTCTAGGAAAAAAAAATCTATCAAAGACAAAAAAAACCCCAACAACTTTATAAAACCCTAAAATAATGATTGTTGATTTTCAGTGTTGTAAAGATTTCGGTGTATTTTACATACGTGTTCTCATCTGAAATTTTCAGTAGTCCTATAAAGTAGGTACTACAGTTATCATTTCCATTTCACAGGTGAGGAAACAGGCTCAGAAGTGGGGTGACTTGCTTAAGCTTGTCTAGCTAGTGATGGTCAGAGATGGGGTTTAAACCTGGGTCTTCCTGCCTCTAATGCCACTAGTCTGTCTGCTCTACTACCATGCCTTGCCCAATCATCACAGCTATAAAAATTGTGAGAGTACTAAGACCGAAATAAAGGGGGTTTTTATTTTTATTTTTTTGATGTTTTATGTGCATCATTTAATTTAGATTTCTTGTTATATCATTCTTTCTTACAATACAGTAACATTCCATTACATTCACATATCCTACCACAATGTGTTCAGCCATTCCCTAATTGACAGGCTTTTATGTTGTTTCCAATTTTTTGCTACGACAAAAAGTTATACTATAAATATTTTGGTGGCTAACAACAGTCTTAAGTTTTGAATTCACAAGGAAATTACAAATATAAAACTCAGATTCCAATAGCTCATAGGAATTAGAATTGGGAGACACCTTAGAGATCTTTGAATCCAACTTTCTCCTTTTACAGAGGAGGAAACCAAGTCACAGAGTGGTTAAGTTACTCATTCGTACAACAAGATTTATCAACATTTACCTATATAAAAGTACACATATTTTAAAGGTTTTCAAAAATTGCCATCTTAGGTAGGTAGAGAACATATACTCAAAGAGTCAATGTGAGAACCAGGATTCATATCCATGTCTTTTGAATCAAATACTCATCTTACCAATACACCACCCTATAAATTTTCCCAGGTATGGTTTAGAAGCAGAGTAGCTTAATTGAAATCGGGCTTTGATTACATGACCTTTAAGGTTTCTTCCAGACTTGACACTCTGTGATCCTCTAAGAGTTGAATTTGAGTAAGTGTAACGTTTTCCAGACTCTTCTGGGCTAGTTATTGTGAAGTTGTTGATGTTAACATATTCTCTCAGATTTCTGGGATGAATTTGTTTCGTCTGAGGCATCTTCTCTTAGTCACAAGCAACTTTTTCCTCTTAGAAATGGTGGTATAATCAGGGCAAGGAAGGGTAGCATCATAAAACCACAAATGTATCAGTTAATCCATGTACACTATAGTCTACTAGGGAATTCAATAGTTGCAATCTTGATTAGTGAGAGGTACATTCACACTAATAAAATCTTGGATCCTGCTGCTGCAGAGCTGCTGCTGCCATTGCCAATGCCAGCCCTGGCCCTGGCCCTAATCCTGGCCTGGTGCTGGAACTATTGATGGCGGTCGCCACTGAAGGAAGGCAGCTGCAGCAGCCTAAAGGTTTTCTTTTTTTAAACTTTTAAAAAAGATTTGCTAAGCATGCCATATAAATAAGTGGTGGAAGCTACTTAACAGAATAGACAGAGGACTCCACTGGTACCTACTGAAGAAACTCTTGTTACTTTGGGAAATTCCTCTGTGGCGTTTCTATGGAATGCTATGAATTAGACTCACACAGGATGAGAAGAAATGGATAGGTCATAATCATCATGGTAGAGTACTCACCCCAAATGAGGAAACTGAAGAATCTTGAAACGTGTACCCCCATTTAGGTTGCAGAGTTTAGAGGTTATAGGACCAGAGTGCTATAATGGAGTTGGGTCCAAGAAGTCTTAAGGAGCTTGAAGGGGAGGGGACAAGATTAACTTTCACCTGACTATATTCTTAGGGTCAGTTAGAATCTAGCTAAGCCCATTAGGTTTAGCACCATATTGGATAAACTTGAATTTTGTACCAAAGTTAGGAGCTCATCAAGAGACTTAGTGTCAGTAAATGCCTCAAGTGATTCCTTAGTATGAGGAGTGATCTGACCTTGGTCTGAAGGCCGTGATGATCCAGTGGAAATGGTGGGAAGCCAGACTTAAATTCTTATGAAAAATGAGAAAGCAGAGTCCTAATGCCTTTCTGTTTTGGCTTACCTCCAATGCACCGCAGCACTTCTAGTATGTTTTGACAATATTGGTTCCTTGGTTCTGTGTGCTGTTTCATCACTTGAAATACTACCTAGAAAAATGTTAAATAAAATGGTGGTTGTTTTCTTGCTAGCGGGTAAAAACTTTAATTTAGTTTTAACATTTACTTGAACCTTAAATATATTCTAACTGTTCATTTCAGATCATCCTTATTTTGTTGCTGTCCAGTTCCATCCTGAATTTTCTTCTCGGCCAATGAAACCTTCTCCTCCATACCTGGGTCTGTTGCTTGCAGCAACTGGTACACTTAGTGCCTATCTGCAACAAGGCTGCAAACTGTCCCCAAGGTAACTTGTTTAGTGTTTACAACAAAGATACAATTGCTGTTTCATTTCTAGAACTTTCCTAACTAAATACATATAGAGCAGTCAGGGAAGATTTGAATTTTTCTTTGAGGAGAAGATACTGTTATTAACAAATTAAAGTTTTCTCTAAAGCCCCATCATGGCACAGAGGTGATTATATATATTTTCTTTCGTATATCCTTATTAACCATGTTATAAAAAATAAAAAAAAGAAGAAAAATAAAGACGACATTCTTGAAGGCCATGATGAGCACACTAATTCTGACAGGTTCTCACAACATGGAAAAAGATAGAATACAAAATTGAATAGACTGTATGTTTATTTGAGGCCAGCCTAGTTAAATATGGAGAGGCTCAGCAACTCACAGTGACCTTTTAAAAATGTGTGTGTGTGTGCATGTGTGTGTGTGTTATTTGTAGTTCTAGTGTGATGCTTTCTATATAGTGCATAATAAATATTTGCTAAATAAATAGTGGGACATATCTAGCAGATGGATTACAATCTGTGTTAGTTGTGCCTACATCAGCAAAATGACAGGTCCCTGAAATATTACTACCATAGTATTTATGGCTTTTAACAGATTGATTTTTAGACTTGTCATTAGGAAGTTATTTTCTTCTTCACAATGACAAAAAGTAGAAATAGTCCATGTTCTACAATGTTGGGTGTGGAAAGACAGGAACATTAATGTGTTGATTGTGGAGCTGTGAATTAGTACAACCACTCTGGAAAGCAATATGCAAATTAAGAGACTAAAATGTCTACCCCTTTGACCCAGAGATTCCACTACTATTCCCCATGGAAGTCATTGGTAAAAAAAGAGACTCCATTTAACCCAGGTATTTATAGCTACCCTTTTTTTGTGGTCACAGAGATTTGGGCACCAAGTATATTCCCATAGATTGGGGAATGACTAATAAGCTGTGATAGTTGATGACACATGGAAACAGAGTAGGTACAACGCATTTTGCTTCTGTTTTTCTTGCAAAGGGATTGATTTTGGGACTAGAAGGCACAAATAGGGGGTTGATTACCATAATTACAAATAATAGCATGCTTGTCCAATTTACTAATGACATCAGCCTGAGAGGGACCACTAACATTTGGATTCTAGAGTCAGGATCCAGAAAGATCCTGACAGGCATCATACTGGGCAAAATCTAATTAGCTGAATATAATGGATTATTGTGCTGTGAATAGTCATGAGTATGATTAATACAGAAAACCATGGCAAGACTTAGGAACTGATGGAAAGTGAAGTCGGCATAGCCGAGAAAATGGTGTACATAACTACAGCACTGTATATGCAGATCATTTGCCTCTTCTTTGTCATAATTTAAGAAGGAGAAGAAAGAAAGAACCAGTCTCTAAATCAGCCTCCACTGGGCATGTGTCATTGGGGAGCCCTTGTGTTCTGTCCTTTTTCTTTGAAAATACTAAATCAGCATTAAATCATTTCACTGCTTAGGAAAGAAGGTGACAGCTCAGTAGAGATAACTAGAAATAGCTAGGACATTGACTAAGAGACATGAATGGCAGTGCTTAAGCATCACAACATTTCAGAACTGGGAGGATGTTCTGTGGATCCCTAGTACAAGACTTGAAATAGAATTCCACTTATAATCATTCAGTGCATATGAAACCTCCTGAGGCAGCCCATCCATTTCTGGGTAGCTGTACTGGTTAGGGAAATTTTTTTTGTTTTATTTTGTTTTTACTGACATGTCTTGCCATGTGACAGTCCTCATACTTGAAGGGTTCTCTCGGTTAAAATTATTAATTCCTTCACCTGATCTTTGTATGGTCTGAATTCAAGGTTCCCTCCTCAGGATACTTTTCAACTTTTCAGGGCCCTTTCTAACATGTGATGTCCACAACTAAGCACAGCATTTCAGAGGTGGTCTTACTAGAGCAGAGCACAGTGGAATTATCACCCCCTTGTTCCTTCATGATGGGCTTCTATGAGTTCAGCTTTATCCTGCTGCTCACTCACATTAACTTTGTAATCTACTAAAATCCTCAGATCCTTTTTCAGATGAGCTATTGTCTAGTCATGCCTCCCTCCTCTTATGCTTGTAATTTGTTTTTAAATCAAGTATAAGACTTTGAATTTATCCCTATTAAAATTCAGCTCTTTAGTTGTTGCCCAGTGTTATAACCTGTCGGGATCTTTTTGGACCCTCACTTTGGAATCCAAAGTGTCGGTGCGCCCTCCCAGGATGATGTCATTCTCAAATTGGGTGAGCTTTACCATCATTCATTATTATGGGTAGTAATCCCTATTTGTCCTTTCTAGTTCCAGAATCAATCCCTTTGGCAAGGAGAACAGAAGCAAAATGAGTTTCACCTGCTCTCTGTAGCCATTTGTCATCATCTTAACCACTCCAGACAACAGTCTCAACCCGTTCTTTGAATCTTCTCTTTACCCTATTTTTACTTTTTAAAAAGTCCCAGTCCATTTTGTTGTCGTTAGCTTTCTTTATCAAACTCTCAGATTAATCAAATCCTGAGGTTTGATATTCCTGGCATTGTTCTTTCAGGACAATGCTTGTAATACAATACATCCACAAAAGCATGTGTTTGTATATATAAAATGTTGTATATACACACATGTATATGTAATTAGTCACATATTAATTATATAACCTATAATTAATGGCGATAATATATGGTACACAAGCATATATTAATAGCAATGATTCGTTAATAATATAACAATACAGTATGATATAATACGATATCACTTATATCAGACACTCATTGTGAGGGTGAAGTGATTTGCAATCCTTAAAATGCTGTGTAAATGTTAATCATGATGATGATGCCATGCATGCCATATTCTGTTATTTTTCCTTGCTTTGCTCTCCTGTAGATGGCAATTTATAATCTAAGTTGGTTGGCATTTTCTGACTCTTTAGACAACTCCCTTTTGCATCAGACTTGTCCATAGAATTTCATTTTTGAGAACTTACCATCCCCCTAGTTTGGAATTTTTTAACAGGATTTTAGTTCATGAGATTCTTTGTGTTTTTCCTCTGAAGTGTTTGTTGCTTTCCTAAAACCTATGGAATGTGTTAGACTATTCCTAGATTTCTTCTTTTCTGTCAAAAACTGAAGGAGAAATTGATCACTTTCTTTATCACTTTCACCCTTGCAACTAATTCCTCTCTGCGAAGGGTGAGAGTCAGAACAAGGGTAAAATCTTCCCTTTTTTGATTCCTCCACGTTTTGAAGGAAGATTATCATAAAAGCAAGTAAAGAAGTTATTAACTGCACTGCTTTTGACGGCATGAAAACTTCAGCAGATACCAGATAACGGAAGTCTTTCTTCACTGTTGTCCCATGCTTCTGGGTCTGTTTTCTGACCTGTTTTCCAAATTCCTTATCCTCCTTCTGCCCAAGTGGTCTGTAGTATATTCTGATGACAATATCACCTCTGTTTCTAGCCCTTTTCATCTTCACCGAAATATTTTTCCTCAATGATTTTATCTTCTAAATATAAAATCCTGCCTTTTCCCCTAACTCACTTTTACCTGTTCTACTTCTTTTGAATAAGGGATGCCATTTAGAGCACAATAAGCATTTATTGCATGGTACTATGCTGAGAACCAGGGATACAAAGATAAAGTAGAAAACAGTCCTTGGCCTCAGGGAGTTTACATTGTTCAGGGACACCTCCCGGTCTCGCTCTAGGAAGCTTCAGTGAAGCCAGTGAGGTCAGATTTACTTCTCAGTTTTGGCCTCTCTATTTCATCATGTTTGTTAACTGTTTGGTGAGGGAGGGTTAGAGATCAGATTCTGTCTTGTGCCTACTGTGTTCCTGATCCTGTGCTGAATGCTTTTCACAAATATCTCACGTGATCCTCACGACAACTTTGGGAGGTGGGTGCTATTATTGTTCCTACTTTACAACTGAGGAAACTGAGGCAAACAGAGGTTATATGACTTGCCCAGGATCACCCCGCTGGTTAAGTGTCTGAGGCTGGATTTGAACTCAGGGCTTTTGGATGCCAGACTCAGCTTGGCCCCTAAAAGGAGTCAAAAAATGCTATTCCCTGGATCATACTCTGATGTTTGATTATAATGCCTAGCCTTTATATAACGCTGTAAGGTGCGTAAGGTACTTCACAAATACTATGCCATTTTATCCCTACAACAACCCTAGGAGGGAGGTACTACTTCAGACTTATACAAATAAAATGGGCTCATGGCCCTTTAGCTTCTTCCCTTCTTTAACTGCCATCATAAGTTTTACATGTTTTGTATATTACCAGAATCATATGTAGTGTGGATTATGTGGAGCAAACAATTTCCTCATTTAAGAAATTGAAAATTGATCCAAGATTTAGAGATTATAATTTACTTTTATTTAGCACTTTAAAAAAAAAGCTTTTCTTATAAAAACCCTATTGGAATAGATAGGGAAGGCATTATTCCTACATCACAGATGAGGAAACTGAGACTGAGAAAGATGGTAGAACCAGAAGGACTCCTTGGCTCCTGAGCTCCACAAGGAGGTTCTGTAGGATTGTGTCTGCTAAGAGCTTAGTGGCTTCAGCAGCAGACTGGGGGTTATGACACAGCTCTGCCAGTGACTGACCTCACACTGTTTGACATTGTGTAAACAACTTGTTCCCTCCATAACTCTATGTCCTCCTGTATAAAATAGGGTAAGGGAAAACTAACTTGCTCCATAGATTGGTTAGGAGGAAGAATATAAAAAAAATCATCTGGTAATTTGCAATTACAAAGTCATCTAGAAATGTTAAGTCTTAAGTGGGTATGGTGGGCAGGGTATGGACTGTTTGCCTGTATGAGGTTTCTCTATATGAACAGGCAGGGGAAGCCTAACAATCTCTGCATAAACTTCAGGATGACTTCTCAGAAAACCAGTTGCTTGCTGATGCCTCTCAAATGCTCTTGGGAGCAGAAGGCAAACAAATTATTCTTTGGAACCCAGCTCAGAGACTCTGCCTTGAGTATAATGCAAGTAATGCCCAATAAATGTGCTGGGGTTTATGGATAAGATTTCTTCCTTGGACCTTTTTGTTTGATTAAGGGAAACCCTAGGCAAAAGGAGTGGCAGGTAGGTGGCAGTGGATAGACTGCTGGGGCTGCAGTCAGGAAGACTCATTTTCATGAATTCAAATCTGGCCTTGGACACTAGTTATGTGACTCTGGGCAAATCACTTAACCCTCTTTGCCTCAGTTTCTTCATCTGTAAAATGAGCTAGAGAAGGAAATGGCAAACCACTCCAGTATTTTTATCAGGAAAATACCATGGACAGTATTATAATGCATGACTTTGGAAGATGAACCCCTCAGGTCAAGGGAAGGCCTAGTGTGTTATGGTCCACAGAGTCACAAAGAGTTGGACATGACTGAATGACTATACAGCAACTAGCCATAATATGTGGAAGTACTTATATAGAATTGTAAGGTTTGCAAAATACTTTGGGTCTACAGTTTGACCCACTGCAATAAGCTGCTCAAATAAAAATTTACTGTTTTTTTTTTCTTTAGAATATAGTACTTGGGAGTGATCACTTGTCATACCCAAGAGTTATATAACATTGTGCTTACTAGTTTCTGAGTTAAAGGGATTTTGGAGGTACCCTTCACTCTATGTCCTATCCTTTATCTGGAATACTAGATTAATTTTACAGTTTTTAGTGACTAGTGCCACTAAATTGGGCTGGGATGGGATTATGTATTTATATCTTTAAAAATTTTATTGATAGCCTTTATTTTGCATCATCTTTATTTCGAAATATATCCCTCCCACTTATGAGAGACCCCAACCCATGTAACAAAGAATAAAAACAAAGATAAAAAAAAGCACTTCAGCAAAATTAATCAATGTGTCCACTAGTACTGACAATGAATGGCATGTTCCACAACCCCATAGTCTTCCACCTCTGCAGAGAAAAGAGAGAGTTCTGTTTTCTCATCCTTTCTTCTGGGTCAAGTTTAATTGGAGCCTAAGTTTCTAATAAACAGTATCACAATCTGACTCAACCGTATACCCTGAGATGAATGACTTCCCTACAATGGAGATCTGGTGATTCTCTGTTTAGGGATGTGCACAGTTTGATATCTTTAAGCTGTGAACAGGGGAAGCCAGTAACTTTAGCTAAATACATCTGAGCCTTGGAGGCTCTGAATTCTGCCTAAAGAAAATATTGTTGTTCAGTTCCTGAAAAACTTGTAGACAGAAGAATGTCTTGGAGGTAGGAAGCTGATTATCTGAATGCCCAACTCTTCATTTATCTACAAAATGACTGCAACTTAGAAGATTCATTTTAGTTAGTTCAAAGCCAGTTAGGTGGTGCTGTTCTGAAGGTATAATAAATCCCTGTAAGATAATCTTAGGCTAATATTTCTAGACACTTGATTTTTTTTTCCAGTTGGTTGATGAACTGAGGCACTGTAATTAGTCAAGGAAAGACTTCAGAGCATTAAGAAACTAGATCCTGACATTTGATAGTATGATCCTTTTTTTAAAAAAAATTTTCATGTAAACAAAAATTTTTAACATTATTTTTTTTTAAAAAATTTGAGTTCCATATTCTCTCCCTACTATATTCTCTCTCTTCCTTCCTTCCTCCTCTTCCTCCCTTCCTCCTTCCCCTCTTTCCTTGGGAAGGCAAACAGTTTGGTATAGATTATACATATCATAATCTTTTATACCACTTTCATTGACCTTAAGCTAGGTGGCACAATAGATAGAATATTGCACTTGGAATCATGAAGTCCTGAGTCCAGATGTGGCTTTAGACAATTATTAGTGTAGGAGCCCAGGCAAGTCACTTAATTGCTGTCTACCTCAGTTTCTTCATCTGCAAAATAGAAATAGCATCTACTTCTCAGGATTATTGTGAATATCAAATGAAATAATATTTGCAAAGTGATTTGCAAATCTTGAAGTGCCATATAAATGTTAGATAGCAGTATTATCTTCTCTAAGCGATAATTTCAGACAATTAGGTGGTAAAACTGGATAGAACACAGAACTCATAGTGGGAAAAACTAAGGTTGAAAACATGCTTCAGACCCATAATCTTGGGTAAGTCACTAATTTTCAGCTTCAGTTTCCTCATCTGTAAAATAAGAATTATAGTAGCCATAATATTTACCTCACATGGTTGTTGTGAGGATCAGATGTGATAGTGTATGTGAAATGTTTTCTCCAAGCTCCAAAGCACTACAGGAATATCAGTTGTCACAAACACAGAGTGCATGGTGCAGTGAGATCATTAACACAGTTATTCTTACAGAGACTAGTTCATATCATTGCAAACAATTTCACGGGATTACCACATTTACATATCTCATATTATTTTATAATGAAGAAGAGGAGAATGTGTCACTGAGCATGGCAGATGAAAATAGATTATTGAAAGTTTTTGTACCATGGATCTCTTGCCTATGGTAGGATGACATCACTCTTAAGAGTCGTGGGCAGAGGTAATTCCCATTTTTCTCTGGAGACTCAGATCAAAGGAACAAACCAGGAGGGAAGAAATCATCCAAGAGCCAACTCATTCATTTTGTGGGAAAGCATTTTGAAACTTAAAAAAAGGGAAATGGACTACAGAAATGACTAATACTGACTGTAATAATTTTATCCAGAACTTAAACCATTATAAGTTAATTTCCACAATAAGGAGGCCAAAAAGAACCCAGAAAGCATCATAGTCAGCAAACATCTGACTTACTTTCCAAGCAAAAAAGATTACTACTGCCAAAAAAAAACCCCACTGGGTTTGAATATAAACTTTTCTGCAAAATCTTCACAAAGAAGAATGAGGGGCAGTTATGAGCAGTATTATCTCATAAAGCAGAGAGAAACTGTGGGAGTTAAAATCATTTAAAGAAACCTTGGCAAAATATCCAACTATACAAAATTACCCCAAGGGTAGTCAAGGATGAAAATGAAAATAGGATTACAAACACAAAAAAAAAATAGAAAAGATTTGCAAAAAATCCAAAAAAATATTTTATCAAACTTTTCTCCATCAACAATAGTTGAACCATCATACTTAATCCTAACATCATAGATTCTGGTGTGCTTTTGGAGAGGTAGAAATTGTATTAAAGCAAAAAAGAGCATTAGATCAGAAATGGGAAAAGCACCTTGATTGGACCAGTATATGTAGAGGAGAAACATCTTGGAGAAATTTAGTTGTGAGGGCATTGAAGGACAAATAGATAAATTATCAGTTGACTGGGAAGATACCAAAAGTGTGGGGGAAAAAAATCTGAGACCTTAATAATGCCAAAGAAAAGAGTCAAGAGAACATCATTTACTGATGTATATAGCTGCTCTCCCATTTATACAAAAATCTGTAAGAAAGTTAACTATACTTAATGAGGACAGCAATAAGGAGCAGACAGGTTTTCCTAAACAATATTCAGCAATGGACCATATCTTTACCATCTTTCATTTAACTAAAAAAATATGAATATAAGGCCACATTGTAGTTTTCTTGATAGAGCTTATAGGGTCTTGTACAACCCAGTGTCTCTCATGCTTGCATTATTCACAATTTCTTGAAGGATAAAACAGAAATAACCCTATTCAGTGACTGATAATAAACATCATTTGAGGAAGATGTATGTTGACCAGAGGTACTCTGCACAGTGAGGGAAGTGATTTAGTGCAGAATACAGGTTGAGGAAGGATTCCCTGTGGATGGTGAGATCTTCCAGATGTTCCTATTTGAAAATAACATTGTGCTAATAGGATTAAATCCCAAGACACCACAAAACCTCATTCAAAAGAGTTTGGCCTGTGCACCTACATAGCAAAGACCAAGTGGATGAACAAAGCCATTTATTTCAACATGTATTTGGATAGAAACCCTAGGGAACTCATCCAGCAGTACATATATACACACACACATATACATATATATATATATGTAGGGCAGACAGTATAGATGGACAATGAGCTGGACCTAGAATTGAATAGAAGGGGGAAAGGGGACTGTATTGCTTTTAGATCTTACTGATTCCAAGTTTCCTGTGAAAATAAAGCCATATTATTCTTTTCTTTCCTTTTTTTAGGATTTTGTTTTATGTTGTTACTGTATAATGATTTGTATAGTATTTTATTTTTTATAATTCAATGTAAAAATCAAATTTTAACATTCATTTTAAAATTTTAAGTTCCAGATTTTCCCCCTCCCTCCCTAAGATGGACATAACTTACATATATGTAAACCTGTAAAATATTTCTATATTAGGCATGATGTGAAAGAAGAGACCAAAAGATAAAAACCATGAAAAAAATGAAAAAGTGAAAATAATATATTTTGATCTACATTCAGACTGCAACTGTTCTTTCTCTGGATGTGAATGGCATTTTTCCGGATCAGCTTTGGAATTGTCTTGGATAATCATTTTTCTGGTTCTTACTGTTTGTCTTCCATTCTCAAAGAGGACCTACAAAATGAGGCCTAAGAACTAAAGGTGAATAACCCACAAAAGACAATAGGCTAAGAGAAATTGCTCTGGACTTTAGAACTCAATAGAGTATGAGCAAAGGATGTCTTTGAGAAATTGTGTAATTGAAAGGGAAGGTGGAATAGTCATGTGGTAAGAGGAGGGAATGACAGGTAGACAACCAGAGAGCTTCATGTTATCTTCTTAATGTAGAGAGAAACAAGAAGGACTTCTAGCATGTTAAGCTGACCTCCCATGGCAAACCTTTGGGAGAACATGGATGGAAATCACACAGGATCTAAAGGATCACTCTTGTTAGAAGAGGTTCCTGAATCACTGAGGACAGAGCCATTTGAGATCTGAGAGTATGTAGGGAGCAAGTATTTAAGGTAATGAATGACCTAATAATCTAGCCCATTCTGGATTGTTTACAAATTTGGCTGTACATTGGCAGAGCGATAATGCTATCTCTAAAGATAGTGCTTCTGTTTGTTAAGCAGTTGAGTGGCACACTGGGCCTGGTGCAAGAAGACCCAAATTCAAATCCGCATCTCAAGACATCTATAGACTCCTGGTCAAGTCACTTGTCCTCATCTTTCCTCAGTTTTCTCTTCTGTAAAATAAGGATAAGAGAGAATAAAAATGAAATCCTATTTGGAAAGTGCTTTGCAAACCTTAAAGTACTATGCAAATGGTAGTTATTGTCATTACAATTCTATTAGTTTTACTAAATCTTATTTATTTTTAGTTTAGAATATTCAGTTCCACAAGCTTTTGACTTTTAAATTTTCTCCCCCTCTCTATTCTCCCCCTTCCTCAAGACGATGCACAACCTGATATAGGCTCTACATATATATTCATATTAAACAAATTATTATATTAGTTATGTTGTAAGAAAGAGTTAGAACCAATGGAATGAATCATGTATCATTATAGTATTAATGCCTGTTACGTGGGAGTAAAGTGGAGTCAACTCTGCAGTCATTTTGATAGCAGCCTTTTCCACTAGGAAGAGAGAACTTTGGTCTTCAGCTAGCCTTTCCTAGATCAACTCTGTTTGGGAAGCACTTTTTTCTCCTCAATACAAAATAGAACTACTAAGAGATATTTATTTGGTATTCTAGTTGTAGATTTTATAATCTACATTGATGTCTTGATTCTATGTCTCCACCTAGCATTTGTTACCATGTGCTCTCAACAGCATCCTTTTATTCCCAAACCAGTATGACTCTATGTTTGCCTTATAACTTCAATTTTCCCCACTTCTATAAGAATTTTATAAGTTTCTCAAAGCCTTAAGTACAGAAGTCCATTAAGGAAGACTCTTCTTATTTTTCAATTCAAGCCTTCCATTCTTGCTTCCCTTCTATATTTAACAAGTGTCTCAGGGTTTCAAGTCCCCACTCTATCACTCTTTGTCCTATACTACAGCTTCTAATTTCTGAAAGAAGTTTCTGGAGTTGGTGGGCTAAGTGCCTCCATTTCCTTCTTGCTGTCTCTGGTGTTCATGGCCTTTTTTTTTTGCACTTCTAAATTATATGTTGTTTCCTGGCTTAGAAAGAACAAGTAATTCCCATATGCCCTTTAAAAAAAACTTTCTGCTTCCTTTATGACTAGGTCATTAGCTTTATTTAGCTTCTTTTCTTTTCAAGGTGAAAATTGTTTTTATATTTTTTCAAGTACATGTAGTAAAAATTTTACAAAAAAAACTTTCTGCTTCCTTTATGGCTAGTTGACAAGGCCATTAGCTTTATTTAGCTTCTTTTCTTTTCAAGGTAAAAATTGTTATTATATTTTTGCAAGTACATGTAGAAAAATTTTAACTTTTTAAAGAAACATTTTGAGTTTCAGATTCTTTTTTTTCCTTCTTCTCCCTCTTCCTTGAAGGCAAGCAGTTTGATATAGATTATGCATATGCAGTCATGCAAGACATATTTCCATGTTACTTGTGAAAGAAAACACAGACCAAAAGAAAAAAAAACAAGAAAAATAAAATTAAAAAGTATGCTTTCATCTGCATTCAGACTCCATCAATTTTTTTGGAGGTGGATAGCATTTTTCATCATAAAGAATAGTTAAGTCAGTCACATTTGATCATCATACTAGTATGGCAGTTCCTACTTAGCTTCTTTTCAAATAGCTTCTCCTTTAATATTTGTTTGTTTTCAAGCTTGTAGGTAGGCAAAACTGGAAACTAAGTAAGATGTGGGTGGAACTGCTTTCTGGGACTTACTATTCATCTGAATAGAGGACGGAGTTCCAAATCAGTTAACCTCTTTTTAAAATGCTCCTAGGTACATTGCGGTCTAGAAATAAAATTATCTAGAAGAGTATTAACCAACAGTAATTAAAGTTAAATTATGTTGTGTTTACTAAAGAAAATATATTTCAGTTTAATATGATTGTACATGTATAGCCTGTATCAGATTGCATGCTATCTTGAGGAGGGGGAGAGGAAGAAAAAAAATTTGGAACTCAAAATCTTATAAAAGTGAACGTTGTAAACTAAAAAAAAAAAAGAGAGAGAGAGAGAGAAAGAAAAAGTATTTCTTTGGGGAGGCAACTTGAAAGATCACTGGATTTAGACTCCAAAGACTGATTAGAATACTGACTCTGCCACCATGTACTTCTGTGTGAATTCACCTCTCTGGGCCTCAGTTTCCTTCTTTGTAAAATAATGTGATTAGGTTAGATGACCCCCTAATGTCCCTTCCAGCTATGATTCCAAAGACTTAGCACAGTAGGAAAGGCAACATATTATCAGTGGATAGGGACTTAGAGTTAGGAAGACTTGATTTTCAAATCTTGCTTCAGATATTTACTAGTTTTGTGATTCTGGGCAAGTCACTTAATTTTTCTATGCTGTGGGTTCCTCATCAGTAAAATGAGGGTTGGACTTTATTACCTCTAAAATCCTAAATATATTATGCAAAGTCTACTTTAAGGATTCCAGTGTGTACGTACAATATTTATATTTTCTCCGTGTAGCATTCTTCACATTTAACCCAGTGCTGCCGTTTAGAGAAATACTTCTGTACCTCGTCTGAGAACTGAGGGTTTTTTGCCATCGGCTTTTGTATTCATCGCAAAACCACTATGGTACATCCCTTGAGCTCGTTAATGGTTGAGTATGATGCCATGTAACATAATATATTATTAAATCTATTATTAAATCTGTTCATGATAGAGCCAATAATGAAATTGGAGAGAATCAGTCCTAGCAGTTTTTCTTCCCTTTTCATCAGCAACTTAGAATACTGATGGGAATTTTCATTGAAATTGTGATTTTATTTTGGCCACACCTTGGCACATCCTCAAAGAACAAAGAGTGCTGCCCTTGAGAACAGAATTGGGATATACCTATCTAGGGGCTGATTGAGCTGAAAAAGAAATGTTCTGAGATAGCAGTTCTCCCTGTCCTGGATTGCCTGCAAGGATAAATATTCCCTTTATTCACAGGAATGTCAGAATTATGCCTATTTTAGTTTGGGACTAGAATGAGGCCTAGAAAATATGAATGGTTCTCCTCTATTCTTCCATGACCATGACCAGAAGGCCAACGGGGAGAGAGTAAACATGTGATGTTAATGGCGATGGATTCTAGTCTATCTGCATTATTCAGCAGTCCCTAACCTTCTCTCAAGTCTGGAAGTGTTTGCCTTCTATGGAATTAATTGTCCATTATTCCCAAGGGATTATTGTTATTATGCTCCTTGTCCCTGGGCCACCTTTAAGGTTTGTTGTGGTTTGACCTAAGGAATAATTGTTTCATTATTTGAGTTGTTATGTTTTTAGCAAAATTGGAGTGTTAATCGATGTATTGATTAAACAGAACCTTTCTGGTAATAGACAAAGACCTAAGTAATTTTATTGGGCTTTGTTTAAAATTGATAATCCCTTGTAATGATGAATAGAAACCAGGGGAGGTGACACAGTGGATCAAGCACTGACCCTGGAGTCAGCAAGACCTGAGTTCAAATGTGGTCACAGACACTTCCTAGCAGTGTGACCCTGGGCAAGTCACTTAACCCCAGTTGCCTTAAAAACAGTGGATAAAATCTAGCATCAAAGGTCTAGTTTCACTTCTCATCTCATAACACATGCTGGTGGTGTGCCATGGGCTTTCCCTTCTAGTACTACGGGCAGCTTTCCAAGATTATAATACCCACTGCCCAGGCTGTTGTCAGTCATCTTGACATATTACCTTCGATGACTCTGGAGGAGAGAGTGAGGCTGATGACTTTGTACAGTTCTGCTTCATGTAAATCCAATTTACATGAAAGTCAAGACATCACTTTGTGATGTTATTTGACCTCTTTGAGAATGAAGGCTGAACAAGACAAGATTGTAAATTGAAGAAAATAGTGCTGACCTGCTGATAAAGGACATTTCCATCCATGCTAAGAAGTCACAGACAGTCCTTATAACTTGATAAAAATTAAGTAGACATACACAGCTTTTGGTTGTAATGTTAAATAACTAACACTAATGTATTTAGAAAGAAAAAAGTTTTGTTGTACAAATATAGGTTAAAATATTTCCCACCTTTCCAAACAAATTTCTTGGCATTGTTTGCACGTGGTTACTAGCAGTGGAAGGGAATAAATCATAACATTGAATGTTTTACAGTTAATCATTGGCTTTGACTGTATCCTGCTTTTTTCGATTAAGTACAAAACTCTTTTAGACCATACTAAGCTGTTACTTCATTGCTTTTATATTTTATGGCTTCCAGGGGCACATTCAGAAAGAAGTAAGTACAGCAATAATAACGTTTGGGAGGAAACTTTTATGTGCATGGTAGCGAGCTGTAAACACGCTTATTCACATTAACATGCTTTGATATGCAGTGTGGTAACAGGAGGGTTGGTGCATCCTGGGAACTCTAATGAATGCTTTTGTCACCTGTGTATTAAGCCTAAGACCATCCGTTTCTTCAGTCAACCAGTCGGTAACAGTCTAATCGCCACCATCAGGCAGCACAAAAATGTTTTATGAAATGGTGCTATTGTATTTCTCCAACCTTATGCTATTTCCTGCCCTCTTGATAAAGATAAATATTTTCCCACATTATTCTGACATTTTGCCTCCATCACACAACCCTTAGGATTTTATTAGCTGAATTTGATAGTCATAAACTAATCCTACCTTCCATTTGTAGAATTGCCTTACTTAAATCAACGTTGCAAATATCCCACAGGCTGTACATATTCCTTTGTGCTGCTACAGGTGGCTTAGGCTTTGCCTTCAGAGAAGAAATGGAGGAAGGAACACCATATCTTTTCTGTGGTCATTCTGCTTTTTTTCTAAAGCATGTGCATGTATGGGAGATACTTGCTCTGAGTTAAATATTGAGTTGACAGGCAGCCATGTTTTTACCTTATAAGGGAAGCATATACACCAAAGACCCATTCCGTTTGGGATATTTAGCCTCTGACTCTTTCCTCCCAGTTGCTTGTCTGTATTACTTTGCTTCCTGGTGGAAAGTTCTGTCTTATGGGATTGGGGTTCCTGTTACTGAACCAGGTACAAAAATCTTCCTGCAGGGTTTTTTTTTAGCAGAACAGTAGGAATTGTGTTTGTCTTATGGGAATGATGTTTCTATCACCTGGAGTGTTTAGAACGCAGCATAAAGATGTTGAGAGGCATCCTTAGAGTTAGGAAGGGCTGAGTTCAAGTCTCAGCTTTTTGTCTCTATGTGGGAGGTTCCTTACCTTCTCAGTGCCCAAGGCGACCCTCTGAGACTGTTAGTTGCTGAAAGGGTACTGATCTTCATTGATAAAGTAAGTTTTCTCACTTAGGAATCCTTGGCATACACCAGTGAAATAGCTGGCTGGTTCAGATTTCCTCAGGGATTAAACTCAGCAAATACTTACCAATGTATATTCTGGCTTAATTTACAGAGTGCTGAGTTTGCATTCCTTGAGACCTGAGTTCCAGTCCTACTTCAGACCATAGTTTTATGGCCATGGATGAATTTCTTAACCTCCTGAGTCTCAACCCTTACTCTAAATGACTTGTAAAGATCACCTGAAATAATGTATATAAAATGTATATTAAAAAAAATATATATATATATATATATATATATGAAAGCCTTAAAGCACATTGTAAATATGAGGCATTGGTATGACACTGCTGTTTCTATTGTTGCTGTAAGGCAAGATGGAAAACAACATGGTCCCTGCCTTCAGGTAACTTATAGGCTAGTAAGGGCAATAAGATATTTACACAAATGACAATAGATTTAGAAAGAGCGAATAACTGACTCTAAACATTTGCTGGACTGTCACATAGAAGGATTAAATTTAGAATCCTTATCCAGATAAACGAGCAAAAGCTGCAGAAAACAAAACAAAAAAGATTTTAAATTGTTACAAGGAAAATTCTCTTAACAATTAAAGATGTCCAGAAGTTAAATGGATTAACTAATTAGCGTTTATTAAGCACCTGCTGTGGGGGCAGGCACTGTTCTGATTGCTGTGGACACAAAGAAAGACCTTCCCTACTCTCAAGGTGATAGAAACTGATGAAGGAAATAACATGTAAACAATTATGTACAAACAAGCCATAGTCGGGATAAATTGGGACAGTCTCAAAGAGAAGGCACTAAGAATACAGGGGACGTGGGAAGGCATTTTTGAACAAAGTGTGATTTTAGTTGGGACTTGAAGTCAGCTAGAAGGCTAGGGGGGAGATGGGTGGAAGAACATTCCATGCATGGGGAATGATCAGTGAAAATACTTTGGAATAGCAAAGAGGCCAGTGTCACTGGATCACAGTGACTTTCCTCTTCCTGCAGGTTTTTGGTTGGAGTCTCTCAATCAGGCATCACAGAGTTAAGGATACAAACATAAGTGTTTCCCATTAGAATACAAGCTTCTGGAGGGTAGGGTCTAACGTGTATACATATAAATATATAGGGCATGAATACAGTGTGGTTATTGGTTATTGAACTAGCTAAGTGAAGAGGAGGGGATGACGGAGAAGCATTGTGGATATAGAAGTGATACATGAGATTTAGCAAATGATGGGATGTGTGGGGTTAGTGAGACTGAGGAGTCAAGGATAAAATTGAAGTTTTATACCTAGGTTAATGGGAGTGACCGGGTGCTTATACTCAGACCCCAGCCCTAAGACTATATCTCTTTCTAGCTCAAAGTCCCTATCTCTGGCAATAACTCATAAGTGGCCCCAGTGAGGCAAACTATCTCTCCCTGTTACAAGAACAAAATGACCTATATAGAATTTCCCTCGTATTCCCTTGTATCTTGTACCAATAGAATTATCATATCTAGAGGTCAAACTATAGATGTCAGTTCCTGAAGCTGTATTGTCACAGAGGTAGCAGACTAAAAACACACCCCTTACAAGCACCACGCCCCCCACCCCCACCCCCGCTCTGGCCAGTAGATGCCTTGTGCCCAAGGTACGGAAACTGTATGTTCACCCCCTAGTTGGCATATGTGGCACACCACTCACTGAACTTTTTCTATATAAGCATTAGCATCAGACCCTGTTAGATTTCGAGTTCTCTGAAGAGCACTGCCTGCTGTGTAGAGCTACAATAAACTTTTTGCCACTTGACTGGAAGACTGCTTGAGTCCGTGAATTCTTTCCAGACAACTCTGCTGTAAACCTTGGTGTTTTGGGGTCCCTGTACTCCTAAAACTGCAACAGGAGGATGGTGGTACCCTTGATGGTCATAGGAAAGTTTAGAAGAGGGTTGGGTTTGGGGGGAAAGACAGTTTTCTTTTTGATATGTTGAGTTTTCTATACCTACTTTGGATTTATTCTTAAGTATTTTCTTTTCCAATAATTCCATATCAACAAACATTAATTTCATTGATGAATCTTCCAAGAAAGTTTAGTGTCCTTCCCCTGTCACCCCTCCGCCCACAGTGGTAGTAGTACCCACAATTTCCAAATAGGAGCTGAGTAGCCTTTGCTCTTTTCAAATGTCATTAAGGAATCTTCTGCAGGGTTCAGAACTACAGGTGATCAGTTCATCTCATTCATTTGTTCATTCAGTGTTCAACAAACATTTATTGATTTTATGGCTGTGCTAAGTGCTAGGGTTGCAAAGGCAAATCTTGCAGATTACATTCTGTTGTATGGGGTGAGGAAGGAACATGTACAGGTTAATACAAATAAGTCAATACAAAGTTATGTGCAAAGTAGAAGCTGGGAGAGCATTAATAGCTGGGGTTGTCAGGAAAACAGTAAAAGCCTCCAGTAGAAAGTAGCATTTGAGCTGAATCTTCAAGAAAACTAGAGATGTTAGATCAGAATATGGCATCTCTAAGCAGATACATCAAAAGATTCTTCTTCCCTTCTCCCCCTCCCTAATCTCAGCCATAATATTAGTTACTTCTAGTAGTATTAGCAGCTTCCCTGCCAATTAGAATCAGCATTAGAATCAGTACCTTACTTTGAGTTTCTAGGACTTAGTGAACCAAGACCGTGAAAGGGAGGTTGAAAGAGTAGAAGTGCAAGCAATTGCCATGAGTTGAAAGAAATCTCATTACCCCATTGATTCTGGCTGCTGCTCCAACATCCTGATCTCACTTAGCAATCCAGACTAACACATTTCTGTCAGGGATATGAGCAAGTTCAAGGGCTCTTTCCTTAGAAAATGAAACAAATGCCATAATCAAATTTCAAAGAAATATAGGATGTTAGTGTTACTAAAGGGAATAGAGTTCATAATTGGATTACTTGTTATTGAGCCATAAAAAATGATGAAACGGACAGTTTCAGAGGAAACTGGAAAAACCTTTATGAACTGGTGCAGAGCCAAGTGAGCAGAACTAGGAGAATAGTGATAACAACATTACAGAGAAATGCAAGTTTGAAAGATTTTAGAACTCCGATTGACAAAATGATAGGCCAAGGGTCCATAGGAATGAAGATGAAACACCCCTCTTACTTCCCGGTGGAGGGGTGATGAACTTAAAATGCAGCAAGAGACATACATTTTTGGAAACATGAATGTAGGAATTTATTTTGCCAGACTACACAGCCATATATAGAGATATGGAGGGCTATTTTTTGTTATTTTGTTTTGTTCAATGGGGGACAGAGTTAGAGGATAGGAAGAAAAGATTAATAAAATAAATACTTGTTACTTGAAATTTTTTAAATTTTAAAAAGAAAGCACTTCTCAATTTAAAAAATTACTGCTTTAGTAAATAATAGAAGGTATGTGTGGGGGCTTTAGAAGCATAATGATAAGGTTTTTAAATTGTTAAAGTATATTATTATATTATGTAATATATTTAATATATTATTTGTGTTAATAAAATATATTAATATAATATACATTAAAATAAAGTAAAATTATTAAAATATTGCAGATACGTTAAATTGATGACTTTCAGTTTAAGATAAGAGCAAGATTGTTTTTGTTTTTTTAGCAAAAACTAGGTCTTTATACATTGTGGGCTGGTCATTATGAGAAACCATCATAACCAAGTATTTATAGCTGGTCATGTTAGCTTTTGAGATTAGGTAGTAGAAGTCTTTGGGGGTTTAATTAGAATGGTTTCAAATCACTTATTCTTTCTGTTCAGTGACAGCTACAGTGATCTTAGCGATGACAGCTTTCCAGAAAGAAAGATTTCTGAAATAGAAGCAAATTGAGACTTCTTTGTGATTCCTCCTAACAGAAGGGACCCAAGCAGGTAAGATGAATTCTCTGTCTCTTCTTCTTTTAACTTTCGCTGTTCTTTTGAATTCAGTGTAAAACTTACGGTGAGCCTCTGCTTGGGGTTATATTCCCTTTGTGGTTTCTCAGTCCTGTAGTATCTTAAACTGCCAGGGCCAGTGAGACTACTGCTATGGGTACCACCATCCTTCTAGTCACCCAGGTTTAAGATCTAGGGGTCATTCTTAATGCCTCACTTTCTTCCACTCTCCACATGTAAGCTATTGCCAAGTCCTACAGATTCTACATTCACAATATCTTTTCTATATACATGGCCCTCCCTGCCCCCTTCTCTCTAATAACACTGTCACAACCCTGGTGCAGGCCCTTATCACCTCATATCTAGACTATACAGTAATAACCTCGTTTATCTCCCTTTCTCTAGTCTCTTACAACTCAAATTCATTCTCTGCTCAGGTATTCAAGTAATCATTGTAAAATAGAGATCTTTATTCAATAAAATCCAGTGACTCCAAGATCACATATGCCCTTTGTTTGGCATTTAAAGCCCTTCATAACCCAATACCTTCCTACCTTTCCAAGTCTTCTTGTACCTTACTACCCTACACATACTCTGCAATCCAGTGATAATGGCTTCCTTGCTATTCCTGGAACAAAGCATCTCCCAACTCCATTCATTTTCAGTGATTCTCCCGTCCCTTCAATTCTCTCCCTCCTTATTTTTTGCCTGCTGGCTTCCCTGGCTTTTCTTTAAATCACAACAAAATTCCTGCCTTCTATAAGAAACTTTCCCTGATCTCTCTTAATATTACTACATTCCTTCTGTAATTATCTCTATGTCTTGTATGTTGGTAGCCATTTATATATTGTCTCTGCTATTAGACTGTTTGCTTCTTGAGGAAGGGAACGTTTTTGCCTTTCTTTATATCTTTGGCATGTAACACAATGTCTGGTGCTTAGTAGGTGCTTGATAGGGGACAGATGAAGGAAAATGCTTTCAAATATTTGTTCTTTAGAATTGCCTATAGGTTTACTGTTTGGGGAGGAGACTTCCTAATGATTGCCTGCCCTTTATTTTTCTTCTTTAATCTTTTGTATCCAGGGAGAACTTTGCATAGAAACCCCAATATTTCTATCATATCTCTTGATTAATTTTTATTAGTTTATTTTTGTCCTGAATTTTACTAATACAAAATAAAATGGGGATTTTATATGAAACTGTATATACAGCTTCTTTCTTTCTTTCTTTTCTCTTTCTTTCTCTTCCTTCCTTTCTCTCTCCCTCTCTCTCCCTCCCCCTCCCTCCCTCCCTCTCTTTCCCCCTCCCTCTCACTTTCAAAAGTGGCATGCTACACAAAATAAAATGGGATTTTATATGAAACTGTATATACAACTTATTTCTTGCCCCTTTCTCTTTGTTCCTTCCTTTCCTTCTCTCTCTCTCTCTCCCCCGCCCCTCTCCCTCTCCCTCTCCCTTTCCCTCTCCCTTTCCCTCTCTCTCCCCATCTCTCTCACTTTCAAAACTGGCCTGCTACTTCATGCTTTTTTCTGGCCTTTCTTATTTTCTCTGAGTTCTTTAAATAGATGTCTCAGTGACCTTTCTTGGTTACTTGTCTTCCTGCCTGCTTCTCCCTCTCTTACTGAAAAAAAATATAAAACAAAGCTCCTGAAAATAATATGCAAGCAAAACAAATCCCTACATTAGTTGAGTCTGAAAATGTAATTTCCAGACTCAATTTAACCTACAAATTAAGTCCATCACCTATCTGTGAAATGGTGCCTTGAATAATTTTGATTATTATTGATAGTAGAGACTCTTAAAGCTATCAGTTTAGCTTACTAGATAATTTATGGTGCCACATGAGGGTATTACGCTAAGTTTTTGATGTCTATGCCAATGGAAGAGCCATCTCTGTAAATTTAGAGATGTCTTCATTCCAAGTGTTCATACAGGCTATTTGTGCCTGATCTGTGGTAGAGCTTTCTCAACTTGTATTGGTCTGAGCCACCATCAGACACATGTGTGATGATGACCCTGACATGAGGTCATTTTGGTTCTCTTTGAGTAGGAAGGACAACAACCAACCAACCAACCAGAATGGCAAGTACTTAAGTACAGACTTAGAAAACGATTATAAGTATTTTATTTGAAAACCAAACGATCTAAATCTTAGGAAGATTGTGGCGACTGCTACAGTGGATTAAGTGTTAGATCTGGGGTCCGAGGATTGGAATTTTGCCTGTTACTTAAGACCTTATACTTCCCCTAATGAAAAATAAAGGGATTGAATTTAATAACTTCTGAGGTTCCTTTCAATTCTGAATTGGTGATTCTCTAACAAGGTTGGCCACTTTAGTTTCCTCATTTTTTAAATGAAGAGATTGAACTAGGTGGCTTCCATTCCAGCTTTAAAATTATGATCCTGTGACCAAATGAGGATTTAAAAAAATGTTTTTTGGCTATAGCAATTTTTTAACTGTCTAGTAAGGTATGGCAAAGTTGTGATTTGCATTGGTTGCAACTGTGCAAACCAAAGATATTCGCAGCATGGAACTATGGACAGACTTTGGACTATGTCCAAAGGACAGCTTTGGAATCAGAGTTCCACCTCTAAGATTCACTACATGTATGTTCTTGGCAGTTGGACTTAGATGGCTTCTGAGAGCCCTTCCAACTCTAGATCTATGATCTCTGTCTTGGTTCAGTTTTTTTCAGTTGCTTTTCAGTTTTTCAGTCATGTCCAAATCTGTGTGACCCCATTTTGGATTTTTTTGCAAAGATACTACAGTAGTTTGCCATTTCCTTCTCTAGTTCATCTGTTGCAGATGAAGAAACTGAGGCAAGCATGGTTAAGTGACTTGCCCAGGGTCACACAGCTAGTAAGTGTCTGAAGGTGAATTTGAACTTAGATCTTCTGTCTCAGTCACCTAGCTACTTTGAAGAGGTATTGAACAGATGTTTATATTCTATTTCTTGGTAGTGGTGTTTTTTTTCCTTTTCTCCATCACTGTTGTAAATATTAGGTATCATCTGATACCAATCTTCTGATAAACTAGTGACTTCTGCTAATCAGATAATGGTAGAATCTCTGTCTTTTAGTTTTTCTTTTTTTCCATTTGTATTATAGCTTTATTTTGACATTACTGTAACATTATGACATTAACCTGTCACCCTAGTCATTGTCTGACTTCCCTGTTTATGAAAAGAAGACCTTTTGGAGACTTCTGGTATTGGTGTTTGAAGCATTTCACTGATTAAATAAGGGTCATGGATATTTTTCCCTCTAATGTCTCCTTCTGGGTTATGTTGAAAAGTTTGAACAGATTTGAGGTATTTCATTTTGTGTCTGCTTTCTCTCCTTTTTCATGCTATAGGCAATAAACAAGCAGTGCTATCACAGTATTTTTGGCTGGTTATAATGGAATATTTAAGCCCTTTCCCCCTCTGTCATTATTCCTCTGGAGTGTCCCTGGGGCAAGGGAGCCTTTTAGAAGAATACAGTTTTGTTTTGTTTCGAAGCTGGTTATTAAGTAGTGATGAACCTCACTTAGGGAAGAATTAGTGTCCCTTGGATCATACGTTGGAGGTATTGTCTTTTTTGGGAGGCGGGTGGGAGAATGGAATAAAGAGCTGCAACAAGCTTGCAGGTAGATTACTAAAGCAGTTATTTTTCTCCCTGAGGCTTTAATGACTTTATTGGAGAGTCTAGCTGGCAGAGTAATTTTACTAACTTTAAGCTCAGAGGCTAGATGCTAATAATTGTGGTGTCCCTGTGGGGATTAAGGCAGGCGTGGGAATGGATGTGTCTTCAGGGTGCAGTTTTAAGGTACTAGTAGAGACCTTTGGACCACTAAAGAGGAGTTAATCTCTTGTTTCAGTGAGGGCAAGGACTGAAATAATCTACCAAGAGAAAGGAGAGGAGTTTTCATCCAAGTCCTCATTTGCAAAGACACTAAGGGACAGATGATATTAAATGCTGAATTAAATATTAAATTAGATATTGAATAGCCATCAGTCTTAACTGTTAAACTTATAAATATATCTCTCACTGTTTTTTTTTTTTAGCTTACAAGTTGAAGTCAATTGAAGGAACTGCTGGAATGAAACCGACACAACATATAAACCATTTACTACTCCTTTTCCAACCAATAAAAACTCTTTCACCCCTTTAACAAATATATTTAAGATTTAAAACTACTGTAGTAAGCTGATTCCAATTCCAAACTTCTGATTTAAAACAGCAAAAGCTGTTATTGGGTCCGATTGCCTTATCAGAAGGAAAATAAAACTCCTTCATGCAAATGTGTTGGGTTTTATTTTGTTTTGTTTTTGGTCCTGTTTACCATGATGGAAAAAAGATTCATGAAAACTGTACAATGACTCATGTTAATTGAACCCCATAAGACACATTCAGTGCAAAAGGCAGTAGGCAGGATGTATGATAACTCATTTTAAGACCAAAATCTTAGGCTTTTTATCTAGTGGAATCCTTCTCCAGATTTGAATGGCCCCTAGCTTGCTTATATCTTTCATCTTGTTTAGTATTCCTTTCCATTAACATGCAGATTAAGCATTCATGAACTCTATTATATTTCCTGATTTCTACTATTGATTATGCATGGGAAGATTTAGGGTGTTTTGTGGGTGGCTGTGTATTTTTTCCCCTTGAAAAGTATAATTTATTCAGTTGCTGAATTTTGGGGGATGTTTGGTAAAATAATATTTCTGTGCTGCCAGACACCAAGCATTATGTGAAGGCACCCAATTGTAAGTTTCTCGCTATTTTTTAAGATTAAAACGGAATAAACCAACTGAATTGTTATTGTGACTCTCAACAAAATGTTGAGGAAATGCAAGGCCTTCCCTGTAAAAATGGAAGCTTAAGCAACAAAATACTATATCCTCAAAGACATAGCTTAGATTGAAAGTTGGATTTGAACTGTGAATAGAGACATTCACAGAAAAGTAGAAAGGTTAACTGGAAATGGAAAAAGGGTCCTTAGTGAGTTTCCAGTTTTATGGATCAGAATTTCTGAATTTATAATCTGGAGATGAGAAAAGAACTGTAGCCGTAAGTGTTTCAGTGTCAAACTGAAAGCAGTCTCAGTTGTTGCTTGGTAGCTATTTTTTTTTCCCAAAGATTTCTTGGTGTGGAAACCAGTGAAAGCCATTATGGTGGCATGGTTTTGCCCACTTAGCATTCCATGACTTCATAGAAATGACAGGGGAAAACATAGAGACTACTGGTACAGAAATCATGGAGTTCTTAAATTAATGACCTGATAGACAGCAATTACCTAAGAAATTGGCCAGGGAGTATTTAAATTCTTTGGGTCATCTGACTGGAAAGGAGCTACAGGGAGGCCATCATACCAACATTAATATTGACATGGTTGCAGAAATGGCCAATCTTTTCCCTTTGCCAGTTTGAATTAGGTCATGAATCAAACTGATGTCTCCCTTGGCCAGGTGTTCTACTTCGTTTTTATGGATGGAATTTTAGAAGTATAGAATTCCAGAATGGGAAGAGGGTTTAGATCTAGAGTCCAGCTGTAGCATCGTATGGAAAAATTAAGGACAGTTTGCTGAAACAAACTGTTTCATCATTTTGAATCACAGTGTCTTAAGAATGTCAAATTTCTCACTGTATGTTTTCCATGGAGTGTTATGTATGCTTTGGAAGGTCCAGTGACAAATCTAACAGTTTATTAGTGAAATTATAGGCAATTTTATAATATTTAAATATCTTTTCAACATCTTTATATTGCACAAAGAATTGTTTAGGAAATATATAACATTTGCTCTTATAGTTTTTTCTAGGGAAAAAAATTCAAGCCCTGATTTAATACTTGAATAGTCCTTGGTGTGAGATTAGCTAATAGTGGTTGTTTTCCATGCAGAAGACTCTTTTAACCGTTTGCTAAATGGTTTATAAAGGCTGAGCTGGATGCCAGACCAGTGATTTGGGAGGTGCTGCCATTCCCAGGGTCTTAGGCTTATCTGCCCTTTGGTGATAGTTGTTGTTGGTAATTGGTGAGGAAAATCAGCTCCTTCTCCACAGTGATTGCTCCCTTCACTAATAGCTATGGGACCAAGTTGGAATAAGGTCTGGTGGTTTAGTGGGTATTGCTATTCTCAAGACTCTTAAGTTCAGATTCCTGGGCTATCTCCACAAGAATCTGAGGGGATGTGGTTATGGAGGTCGTGAAGGTGGTTTGACTTGTCTGGAACATACTGAAAAAAAAAAAAGGAACATATCCTTTCTCTTCTGTAGGATGCGTTACTGCTTCAGCTAGGTTGCCTTGCCTAGGTGGCAATTGGTCAGCAGTAGAGATGACTGACCTCTTTTTCGTAGGAATTGCTTCCCTGATGATAGTTTGCTCAAAGGGTGCATCAGCTAAAAATGTTACACTAGAGTGGAGGTCAGAGGTTAAAAAATGCCACTCTACTAATCCTTAATGGGTCTTTAATAATTTCTAAGCTTTTACCTTCTCGTTTGTTATATAGTGGATGTAGGGTTTAATATGTCTGAGAAAACATAGCTAAGTTTCTTGTCACCGTCTCCATCAACATCGGTGTCATCATCATTGCTAGCAGTTACATAACATTTTAACATTTGTAAAGCAATTTTCAAATAGCTTATTTTATCCTCCAACAACCCTCGGATGTAGATGCAGTTGTCATTTTACAGATGAGGGAACTGAGGTAAACTGTGACTTGTCCAGGGTCACACAACTAGGAAGTATCTGAGATCAGATTGAAAGTCGAGTCTTTCAGACTCCAGTCCAGCACTCTTACCACCTGACACCTAGCTGCCATTGATGAACTTGTCAGATTCAGAGGATGGTGGCTATTGGGGTTCAATTTTGGTCTCAAACACACCTTGACGGTGACAAGGGAGTTGTTCCATGGCTTCGCTGATTAGATTGTACACCCTATCAGCAATACAGCAGTGGATTATACCTAAAGAGCTTCATCACAGATGCTGAGAAATGGAAAAACGCCACCTGCACATTGTTCCTGCCTAATACCCTCCAACAAGGAAGCCCACAGGAAGGCGAGAGAGTAATATACTCATATAAGGGAAACACCAAGGAATGTCCATAGAAACATCCATCTTGAGCTGGAAGGGACCCTAGAGTTTATCCAGTTCAATGCTCTCATGTTACAATTGAGTTAACTGAAATCCAAGCAGATTTAAGTGACTTCCCCAAAGTCACCTAGGTGCTAAGTGTCAATAGAAGTGATATGAACCCAGGTCCTTTGACTTTAGGGACAATACTTTCCTTCCCACCCCCCAGCACAATATATCCGTGCCTTGAACACCCCCAGGTTTACTAGATCTGATCTGGGCTCCTATCCACAAGAAACTGAATCTGCCCCAAAGCCTCAAGAGTCCATCCAGCCTCCCAATTGACCAGGTAAAGTAAAAACCTTTCTCCTTAATAATAATAGCTAACATTTGTTGTTGTTTGGGGCAGCTAGGTTGTGCAGTGGATAGAGCACTGACTTGGAATCATCCTGAGTTCAAATCTGGCCTCAGACACTTATTAGCTGTGTGACCCTGGGAAAGTCTCGTAATCTGATTTGCTTCAGTTCCTCATCTTACTACGTGCCAGATACTGTGCTAAGTGCTTTACATTTATTATTTCATTTTATCTTCTCAACAACCCTGGGAGGAGGGGGGGTGCTATTAATTATCTCCATTTTACAGATGAGGAAACTGAGGTAAGCAAAGACTGAGTGAGTGACTTGCCCAGGGTCACATAGCTGGGCCATGTTTGGACTCAGGTCTTTCTAACTCTAGGCCCAGTATTTTATCTACTGCCCCACAAGCACTTCACAAGTACAGCAGCTCTAAATCTTTGCTCTTATGATCTCCTTGTCAAGGTCTGGTATATCCTACTCTTTTTCCTTTTTCCTTCTCTGGAAAGGAAGCTATAATTTGGCCTCCCTGAATGTATTTGCATGGCACTGTGCAAGGTACTGGAGATTTGTTGTTGTTCAGTCGTTTTGGCAATGTCTAACTCTTTGTGACTCCATTTGGGGTATTCTTGGCACAGATACTGGAGTAGTTTGCCATTCTTTCTCCAGCTCATTTTACAGATGAAGAAACTGAGGCAGACAGCATTTAAGTGAGTTAATCGGTGTTACATAGCTAGTAAGTGTGTGAAGCCAGCTTTGAATTCAGGTCTTCCTAATTCTAGGCCCAACGATCTAGCCACTGAGCCACCTACCTGCCTCTACATTATAGAACTTTGGAGGTGGGTGGGACAATGGACATAGCACTAGCTGTGGGGTCAGGAGGACCTGAGTTCAAATTTGGTCTTAGATACTTAACAGCTGTGTGATCCTGGGCAAGTCACTTAACCCTGATTGCCTATAAGAAATTAAAAGAAAATAAATTATACTATTTTCTTTAGAGAAATAGCATGAGAGGGCAGATGCAGTATTTCATTGTAGCATTTCACTGCATGTAGAAGACCTCTGATGACTTTGGGCAAATCACATGATTTGAATCCTTTGGGAATTCTTTAAGATTCTAAGTGAGGAATGAGTTGCTGATTTACATTAGTGGAAGGAATATCCAGATCAACAGATCTCTATACCAGTGAAATCAAAGGTCTGGAGGAAACATTTTTCCTTTAGCAAGAACTAAAATATTAAAACATAGCTAAATGTAAAACTGTGAAATAAAATTTGCTTACGTAAAGGGCTTCTGGTATTGACTTCCCTGGTTCCTATTTTTATCCCCATATTAATTATGTTAAATTAATTCTCACTTCCTTATCTAACCTAAGACTTACTAGGAGTACCCTGGGAATCCTGGAACAGGTGTAAGCCTCAATGTTAATATCCTAGCCACTGGAGTTTAAATGTCATTTATCAGAAGCAAACCACAAGTGAGGAGCAATAAATCTGTGAAACACCCTTGTTTAAATGACATTTAGCTTAATTGAGAAATGGGAACCAGTTGTTTGGGATGCCAAGTGAAGTTTGCTTTAGTATATTGTGGAGTAATTACTTCAAAAGAGAAAGGAAAATTTTTTTGTGGCACACTCTGTTGTCAGATACCCTACAAATGTGGAGAGCCCCTGGGCATATAGAACCCATCCTAGTGATATTGTCAAGTTCATATGAGAAGAATAAAACATACATTGACTGGTGAATGGAAGACTATAACATTCAATCTTTTTGGGTTTTTTTTGAAGGCAATCAGAGTTAAGTGACTTGCCCAGGGTCACACAGCTGGTAAGTGTCTGAGCCCAGATTTGGGTTCAGGTCCTCCTAACTCCAGGGCTGGTGCTCTATCCACTGTGCCATCTGACTGCCCCATAACACTAAATCTTAACCTGTCTCTTATGAAGGGAAAACCTGGAAATTGGTTACACAAACCTTCAGAGTTTGAAAGACTACTGTCAACTACTTGACTTTAAAAAAACACAAGGAGAAACATTTTCAGCTCCAAATTCTGGTTTTGAAGCAATGTTTTCTGGTAAAGCACAATAGTCCTTTATGATATTCCTAACTTAATGAGAATATATCTTAAAGTCCTCTAATTTTCCTTAATAGTCTATTATAGGACTGTTTGACACTGAAATAATGCATCCAAAAAAAATCTGTCTTAAATGCTTTATTTAACAAATACATGAATAAAAGCATAGTATCAAAAATAACAGATATGATAGTAGAGATTTAGCAGAATAGTTAGACAACTGGAAACTTGATGATGAGAAGACATTGAAGAAGCTGGGGTGAAGCTAGGGTGTTTAGCCTGGAGAAGAGAAGAGGTGTGTGTGTGTGTGTGTGTGTGTGTGTGTGTGTGTGTGTGTGTGTGTGTGTGTGTGTGTACTTATATGATAATTGTGTTTAGATATTTGAAGGGCTACCACATGGAAGAGGGATGAGAATTATTTTGTCTTGCCCCATAAGGAAGAATTAGAAGTAATGCGTGATAATAAGTTTGATACCCCTAACCATTTTAATAAGCATTTATTCAGTTCTTTGTGATTTGATGGGCATCAGTGATTATATTAGTGAATTAAGCAAAAGAGAATTAAGAGTTAAGATAATTATGTTTGTTAATACTATGCAGATAAGAGTTATGATTGATTGATTAACTCATCATGTATTGATGATTATGTTAATTGCATTTGATTTATCAGATACCTTTATAGTGATAGCTAAGAATTTAATAAGAATGTAATTATTGCACTAAGAATGAAATTACTGCCCTTCCTCCCCTAACCATTTGACTTGTAAATAAGGATCATTTGCCTCTCCACCCTTAAGAATAATTTCCACCCATTTCCTAATAATCTTTGCTTCAAAACCACCACTTTCTTGGACCCTAAGATATTATTGGTCAAACACTAGTGTTTGATGGCCTTTGAAAGGCCTAAGACTTTGATGACAGGGTCTTATGACCTGTGTAAGGCCTTGAGATGTTGTTGACAGGGTCTTATAACCTTTGGAAAGCCTCCACTGAGATGGTTTACTATTGATAGTCTTTGACTGATGATCTGTAGTTAATGACCTCTGAAAGAACTGTTGATAAAGTGGTTATGATTGATGGACACTACTCGTAGCCAACTATAAGAAGTCCCTGATTCTGGAGCTGTACCACCTCATTCTGTTTTTGGTACTCCCTCAATGACTATAAAAGCAATTTTTCCTCAAGCAGAGGGGTCCCTGACCATGAGAAAAAGTTTTGGACTCAATTAATTAGATACCACTTGTATCTCTAATAAATTACATATGCTCAGAGCTCTATCTTAGTGACATTTGTTACAGATTGGAATTTTATGTCTCACAAATGATTGGAAGTTTCAGGAAGGCAGATTTTGGTTCAGTAAAAGGAATGATATCCTAACAATTGGAATAGTCAAAATGGGTAACATGTAATGGATGGCCTTGGGCGGTAATGGACTTTATAATCATTTATAATGGTTATTGCTGATCTTCAAGAGGAAGCAAAGTAACCACTGGATTGGAATATGGAATATGAAGGAGTGGTGGCCTAGATGATTTCTGAGTTACCTTCAGCCTTTGAACTTGGTTGTTTCTATCATCTACGAATTAATTCAATCATTCTTGAACTGGGTTTTCCACATTTATGTCTTTTGGTTTAGTAGGCATTTAATAAATGCTTGTTGATTTGATGCTGTATTTTCTTCAGTTGTGAGCTCATTACTTTGTCCAGAAGTTCTTGTCTATAGCACTGTATTCCAGGTGTAACCATACCCAAATTCTAGTTAAGAATTGGATGATTTCTCATTTATTTACAGTACTGTTCCTAAAGAGGCCTTTTGGTGCTTTTTTAGGAGCCATTATTCTTTTTAGCTTAAAAGTTTGAAGTGTCCACCTATGGATCAATCATGTCTGGAGTTGGCCTTCTTATCTCCTAATCCTCAAACTAATAGTTTGGCTTGGCAAAGAAATATCTCTGGTTTGACTTCTTTCTGGTTCCAGGGATAAACCAGAAATGCAGAGATGATATGAACTGGAAAAAAAAAAACAAAAAACTAGTGAGTTGCTTAAAATGTATTTACAGATTATCTCAGGCCTATGAATCTCAAGTCAGGTCAAAATTCAAATTCTATTTTTTCCCTTTTCTGGCTTTTCCCATCTCCTGTTATATTTCCACTTGTGGCTAACTAGAAGCATGAATCAGCAGGGAGAATTGCATTTTGGGGACAAAAATATCTATATAGAATTTGATTCTAACAAACCAGATCTATTTATACCGGAATATCTTTTTAGCTATTCTAAAGCTATAAGAAAATGCAATATGTCTTCTTACTGTTTCTTAAGAAAAGGCTTGAAAATATTTAAAATGCTAACAAAATAGTAAAATGGAATTCTGCATAATTAATAGTCTAGTGGTATTATTTTGTGCTGCTATACTGTGTAGGTGAGCAGGATTATTTAGTCATTCTTATCCTTAAGTTTATGTGGCTCAGGCTCCTCCCACTCAGGCACTTACTTCCTTGGCTCCTCCCCTCTGAGAGTGGTCTTCCACTTGAATTAAGCTGGAGAAAACAGGTTGAAAAATGGTAAAGGCCCCACTCCAATAACAGCTTAGCTAGTTGCAGCCCCTTCCCCCCACCTCAACATAGACTGCTGATTTATTGCCCTAGAGAGTGTGCTTGGTAAAAGTCTTACCCATGAAAAATTTTCTCCTTTTCTCCATCTACATTTCTCCTTCTCTTTGTTAATTCTTCCATATGTTTCCCTCCCTTCATCCTTTTCTGCCTCTCTCTCTCTCTCTGTCTCTCTGTCTCTCTGTCTCTCTCTCTCTCTCTCTCTTGCTCGCTCTCGTTATATAAGACCTTATATGAGCTCTGAGACTCTAGCCATTCTGGCAAAACAACTTGACATCTATCTCTCAAAGTTGTTCACTTATGGTCCAGTACTTTAGTTCTTTCCTTCCATCCTGAACATTTTATGATGCTATGAAGTTGAAGTTAAACAAAAAATAAAGCACATCCATCAGATTGGAAAAGTTGGCCCCCTAAAAGAGGAAAATGTCAGATGTTGGAGAAGCTGTGGGAAAAACAGTCATTTTGATGCATAGCTGGTAGATCTAATTTATTTGTCCAGACATTCTGGAAAGCAATTTGGAACTATGTCCAAAAACTACTACTTAGTAAGTCACCTACTATGTGCAGACACTGTGCTAAACTCTGGGGATACAAAAAGAGGCAAAAATAGTCATTACCTTAAGGAGCTCACAACTCTTAATGGACGGGGCAACAATCAAACATATATACAACACAGAGGAAAAATAGGAAATGATTAACAGGAGGAAGGCACTAAAGTTAAGAGGGCTTAAGAAAATCTTCCTGTACATACTCTTTGACCTCATAATTGTTGTTGTGTTTGTCCTTTATTCTCGAAGAGCACCATGACGTCAAGATGATGACATGACTTGCAGTTGACTTTGATTTGACTGAGGGAAGGCTGGACAAGGTCACCAGCCTCACTTTCTTCTCCTGAGCCATCTGGGTCCAGTGGCCTGATATTCATCAGGATGACTGGAGATGGCCCAGGATGCAGTGGGAGACCCTGGCCCTTTCAGTCTTAAGTTCTAAGGTCTTATCACATTCTCATTTTGAGTGAGATACACTCATTCAATGAATTGGTTTCTTTAAGTTACTCAAGGGATGGCCCCTTTAATAAAAAAAAATCAGACTGGGAGATGAAGACCCTCAATATTCCTGGGTAAAAGAGAAACAGTTACTATTTAGTTATTACTTTTTCTAGGACTATACCCCAAAGAAATAGGAAAAAGTTCTATATGTACACAAATATTTACAAGTAGCTCTTTTTTTGCAGTGGAGAAGACTTTAAGAGTGTTACCAACAACTGGGAAATGTCTAAACAAATGATATGAATTTAATGGAATACTATGACATTGTAAGAAATGAAGAGACAGTTTCACAGAAACCTAGGAGAACCTTCTTGAATGGCAGAGTAAAGTATAAAGAATCAGAAGAACAATTTATGTTATTTTTCAGTTGTGTCCAGTTCTTCACAATCCCATTTGGGGGTTTTCTTGGCAGAGATACTGGAGTGATTTAACATTTCCTACTCCAACTCATTTTACAGATGAAGAAACTGAGGCTACCATGGTTACGTGACTTGCCCAGAGTCACACAGCTAGAAAGTGTCTGAGGTCAGATTGGAACCCAGGAAGAGCAGTCTTCCTGACTACAGGCCAAGCACTCTGTCCACTGTGCCTCCTAGCTGCCAGCTCGGATTCATTGTAATGTTCCACCATGTTTCTAGAGATCAGTGATGAATCATGCCACCCACCTTCTGACAGGTGATGGACTGATATTCAGAGTGAGACATATTTTTAGACATACTTAATGTGGGAATTAGTTTTGTTTTGACTATGCTTCTTTGTTATAAGAATGTTTTAAAAAATTTCTTATTTTCCTCACCCCTCATGGGATGGAGCAGGAGGAAGTGGGGGAGTAAGGAGAAAAAAAATGACTTGATAATTGGGAAAAAAAGAAAAAAAGAGCCTTTTCTACAGAGATTTTCAATGCACTGGTTAGCCCCATTTATCATAATAACTGACTTGAAAGACAAAGTAAACAGAAAGAAAAACAAATTTTTATGAAATAGATAAACTTTAAGAGTAAAGTAAGCGCTCCTCTAGGAGGGGGAAAGAGGGAGAAAGGGACAAAGGGGAAAAATGGAGAAATCTCTGCTTTGGGTCTTCAGTCATTCCAGGGAAGGGTTCATTAACATAGCATCCCCTTCAACAGTCTTGAGCATGATCCTCCCACATAGATTGTGGAATCTTGGAATCTGGTGCTCTGACTGCTTTTGTTCTCCAGTTACAATACTCTTTAGTTTCCAGCTCCACTGATTTGGGGGTTAGCTGCTGCCCCTCTCTGGTTTCCACATGCTGTTCTGGTGCTCTTTTCCCACCTTCTACTGCCCATAGTTCTTCAGGACAGGAGGGGCTGGCTTGTCAGTTAAAGCTTTGATTTATCAGTCACACAATTGAGGCAATTGCCTGGGGATAAAAGAGGGGACTGTGGGTGTGCTGGAGCCAGCTCTACCAGACTTAGGAAAACATGATTAAGTGTTCAGTGTGAGCATTTACATCTCAGAAATAGGCAAAGCTATAAGTCAGGGCTTGATTTATTGTTTTATTTATTATCTAGACTTGAGAAATTGATGGAACAATGTTAATAATGTAGATTAGGCTTTATTTTAGATTAAACTTTAAAGTGTGTCGTATACATTTTTCCCCCAGAGTTGTTAAACATTTACCAACATGCTCTTGCCTGTATGATTTCTGATCAACACAGCAGGCATCTATCTTTACTATTCTAATGTTTTTCTGGCAAATCCATGACAATGCTACATAAGTAAACCTGCCTTCATTTTTTTTTTTAGGAGAATATACTAGTGACCTGGGTTAGGAGAATCTAAGTGTTAGATCTTTCCAAAGCCTTTTGCAATGGGAGATACTTTATTGTTTCTTTAATCTAAATCTCACTGAGTTATAGAATATTCTAGCTGGAAAGAACCTTAGACACCTCAGAGTGCAACCCTCTCCTTGTACAGTTTAGGAAACTGAGGCCCAGAGAGGGGAAGTGATTTGTCTGATGGTGTCTGTGTCACATCTGTAGAAAAACAAGCATGTTCTGCTTGTTCTGCATGGTTCTGACTTTCAGTCAGGCTAATATCCTTACTGACTCCACGTATATCATGTTTATTTCTATATGCCTTTGATTGTATTTTTTTCTGCTTCCTACCTCTTCACCAATAATTTAATGTCCACTGTACCTTGTACACACATGACTTCAGGCCACCTATATCTTTCTTTTTTCTGAATTCCTGGATCGCGTATTATCTGTATTGAGGTCATAAGCTTGATTATAGGTCATATGGTGAGCTTTTTACCTTTCCTTCCAATCTTTCCTCTCTTCCAGGTGTCTCTGTTACCATTGAGGTTACCACGATCCTTCTTGTACCCAGGTTTGCAGCATTAGGGATCATTTGTGATTCATCATGATCACCCCACATTGCCAATCAATTGCCAGAGCATGTTGTGTCTGCATTTACAACATTTCTCTTATATGTCCTCTTCTCTTCACTCACACAGCTACCATCCTATTTCAGGCCCTCATCACCTCTTGTCTGGGCAGTTGTATTAGCCTTCTAGTAATCTCTCTGCTTCAGGTCTTTGTCCTCTACTCAGTGGCCAAAGAGATTTTTCTAGTGTGTGGATCATCCCATGTCACCTCCTACTCAACAAACTCCAGTGGCTCTCTATTGCCTCCACAATCAAGTAGAAAATTCTTTGTTTGGCATGTAAACCTTCTCGTAACTTGAACCCTTCCTATCTTTTCATCTTCTTAGATTTTATTTCCTTCCATATGCTCTGATCTACTTGCTGTTCCTTATATATGACACTTCCATCTTCTATCTCTGTGTCTGTTCTCTATACCTAGAGGTCTCTCCTTTCTTACCTCCACCTTTTAGAATTCTGGTTTACTTCAAGACTTAGCTTAGACTGTAGATGGAAAGTAACCATGGAGGAGAAGGATCTTACAGGTGCATATTAGAGCCTGACCTGTTAGATGCTTCTCCTCCATGGTTACTTTCCATCTACAGTAGAATCTCAGTTTCTGAGTAAACTGGTTTATGTATATTTGCTGGATGAGGAAAAACTTTTCGTAAAATTTTTCTTGCAAGACAAAGAAATATTTGCAGTATGAACATCAAATTTTGTTCAAAAACATCACCCAATCGAGGCTGTAGCAATGAGAGCTACAGATATTTTTAATGATAATACAATGTCACATTTCTGTGACATTCTGAAAAAATATCAATAACAAGTATCATTAGATAGATTCTTAGTCAGAAGCAAATGTAAAGAAAAAAATCAGTGAGTCAAAACATGAAAGTGATTCTAAAAAATGAAAAATAAGTGAAGGCAGTAGTGTTAATCTTACTATTAGTGAAAGTACCGTAAGAGAGAACACTCCCAACATTGCAATGTTCTCGTAGAAGGAGATTCTCCTTCCAAGCAATAATCTCTCCTCCTCCTCCTCCTCTCTCATGCCAGCCATAACTTTTCTTAAAAGTAAAGTGCAGGTTAATTTATTTTATTTTTGGTTTATATTGTGTACTGTATTGCTGTTGTATTTCAGACACATTAGGGAAAAAAATTTACTTAAAATGATAAATAATTATTTTTATATGAATATTTTTGGGGATGTGTAAAGTCATCTGACTTTACATTATTTCCTTTGGGAAAATTGACTTTTCAATACAAACAGATGACATGGCGAACAGAATCTCGGAATGAATTAAATTCGTAAACCAAGGCTCTACTGTACTCTGAATCTATCTTATATACATCTATTTATTTACATGTTGTCTTGCTCATTAGAATAAAAGTGTCTTGAGTGCAGGGGGCTGTTTTTGCCTTTCTTTGTATCCTCAGCACTTAGTACTATGCCTGGTACATAGTATGCCTTAATAAATGCTTATTGATTGATTGCTCTCACTGGTAGGTTTCCTTTCCTCAATTAGAGTATAAGCCCCATGAAGGCAGGATCAGTTTTATTTTTGACTTAAATCCCCTAATAGTACCTAGAAGTAGGTGTTTAATAAATAGAGGAAATAGAGGCACTATGGGAAGATAAAGTGCGCTAGTGTGGGATTGGCAGAACTGTGAATTGACCCAACTATTGTGGAAAGCAATGTGGAACTAGTCTCATTTTTAACTAGTGATGGAAGACTTGCCTTTTGTTCTGATACTGGTTGAATGCTTGTTGGTGTCAAGTTCAATGCAATTCTCCCACATTATGTCATTTTCATTAAAAAAAAACCCCCAAGCTTTTCAATTATATTGATCATTTCTCTTGATATATTACCATCAATATGCTTCAAAATAATGAATCTTTCCAGAAGTAATTTTTAACAGCATAGTATACATATGTAATCAAATGAGCATCCCTAAGTACATTTGCCATTTCATTCAATTGCAATGCACACTAAAGAAGATTTAGTTTCTCAATTAATTGATGACAAAGGTATCTTCAAACATATGGGAAATTCTCCCTCCAACTACATACTCTATATATACATGTGATTATTCAGAGCTGCCATGTCCAGATGAGAAATATATGTACTCCTTCCTATTACAACTGAAAAATCACCAGAAATCTATCATATCAAACTTTTAAAAATACATTTAGCCCTTAACTTCTTTTTTGTTTATATTTTGGTTAGATTTGTCTAAGATTGAAAAAGGCACACTGAGGTCCCCAATTATTATAGTTTTGCTGCCTATTTCCTCCTGTATTAAAATTAAAATTCAATTTTGCTTAAAGAACTTAAATGCTATTTAGTATGTTAAATATTCATGTTGTTTCTTTGTCTATGGTACCTTTAAGTATAATGATTTTTCATATTTATCTCTTTTAATTATATCTGTTCTTACCATTGCCTTGTCTAAGACCACAATTGTTACCTTTGCTTTTCTGAGTTTTCCAAAAGCATAATAAATTCTGCACCAGTCCATCAATTTAGCTTTCTGTGGGTATATTTTGAGTCTGTTCCTTGTAATCAATATACAAGCCGTGGTATGCTGAAGCTGACTCGTATTGTCTCTTGAAAGCCCATAGTCAAATATTCAGGAAGTTTGCGAGTTGATTGCTAAGTACACCCAGTGTGCAGTTCAATCAGCTCATGCATTCATAAAGTTATTTGTTGTTTTAATAAAAGTGGTGTCAACCATAGTAGAGTGTTGTATTTTCAGTATGTTTTTGTCTAAAGGAGTTTGGGTTTAATAATGAATATTTGAAAGCAAATTTAATTATGTTTTGGTCTAGTGGTGCTAATATGTTTCTGGGAAGAAGGTCTAGAGTAGCTTTGAAGTTGTTGGAAAATTTTCCTAAAATTTTCAGTTAGCAGTGTTTAACTCATTGGTTATAATTACCACTTGTTAATTCAGTATCTAAAATAAAACATATTAATCATTTAAAAATATTTCCAGATACAATTTTTTCTACTTATTACTTAATAAAAATCAAACTGAGCAGCTAGAGAACTCGAAATTGAAATTATTAAAATTAATTGGGTACTGGAACTGGGATGGGCAGCATGTGATTTATGAACCGCTACTACTGTATGTCACATATATCCTAAATTATATATGCAATTTTTCCTTCTTATTCTGGTTGGGCAAAGATATTAACTAATATTAATTTCTTGCAACACCTTGTTTTAATGACTGACATTCTTGAAGAATTTTCATTACTTTCAATCGCATTGCATTAGTCAACTAATATTCAGAAAGCACAAAAATTAATGAAGTGGTGCCATATGAGCTTTGGGAAATTTAAAGATTGGAATTTGAAGGCCTGAATCTCGAGTTGAAGATTTGATTAAGTCAGGTAAGTTTAAAGATATTCCACTTAATAAAAATAATCTATTTCATGGTCTTCCTAGAAATATCTTACTAGAAAATAGAATTCGATACATAAACATGTTTTTTTACCAGACAAAAACAACGATTAAAGCATTTTAAATTATTTTGATTTATTAGAATCATCTACGTTGCCTATAAAGAACAGAGTTCACCGTGGGATAGCTAGAGAAAGAGTTGTGTCGTATAAGTGAAATTTTAAAGCATGAGATTGATTTTAAAACGCTTTCCAGGGTTTTGTAGACAGATAACATTGTAGACTCAAACAATGTTCCAATCCTTGCAAATATATGAAAAGCTGAAAGGATAGTTATCAATACTATAATCAATAGTGATAAAGTTGAAAGAGATTTTGATTTAATCAATATAATTTATATTATATGATAATTATGGTCATCATATGATTGTATCATAATATATTATATTATAATGAATATAATTTTTATATATCCTCATAATTTGTATGCGGATGAGAAAGAGTTTAATAGATAGCACAGCAGATTTAATGACAATAAATTTATTGGGAAAATAATGGGCAGATGGGGATGCAATTCTGTTATTAGTCAAATCATGTTTGGATTGCAACTATAGATTGGCTACTGATAGTTTGGCAGAATCAACAGAAACAATTGGCTATATGAAATTTGCAATAAGGGGTATTAAGTATTTTATCATTATTTGTAAATTTTGTGCTGCACAACCATTACATCAATAATATTTATAACAGACTTATGTACATACGTGTATATAAATATAATCACACACAATTTTTTCCCCCATGAAGTTTCTCTTGACTTTGTTGTCAGCATTTTAAAATTTCTTCTATTCTCTGCTTTTTATCAGGGGCTCTTGGAAATGTTCTGTTCCACTAAAAGACCATATTTTCCATGTAGAATTTACTCAGTTTTGTAGGGCAAATTATGTTTTGTTGTAAGCCTTCATCTTTTGCCTTTTAGCATAACATAACCCAAGATTTTCTCTCTTTTCTAGTAGTTTCATCATAGTCTGACATAGAGGTAGCTGGCGGCACAGTGGATAGACCCTAGAGTTAGAAGACTGGACTTCAAATTTGCCTAAGATATTTACTAACTCTATGACCCTTAACCTTTGTTTGCTTCAGTTTCTTCAACTGTAAAATGGGCATGATAATGACAGTACCTACCTTGCCGGGTTGTTGTGAGAATCACATGAGAAAATATTTATTATTACATTTAGCACAGCACAGGTACTATATATTATATAAATGTTTGCTTCCTTCTTCTTCCCTAGTCTTGTGTGATAGTAATTGTGCTTAGTACTTGAATTCTTTTTTTTTGATTGATTTGCAGTATTTTTTCTTTGACTTAGAAGTGCTAGAATTTAATTATACAGTTGCTGGATATTTTTAGTTTGGGGTTTCTTTCAAGAGGTGATTAGTAGATTCTATTTTAATTTTGTCCTCTGGTTCTAATATATAAGGGTAGCTTTCTTTTATGATTTCTTGAAATATGATATCCAAGATTTTTGCTTGTCATGATTTTCAGGGAGTCTGATTTTACAAATTATTTCTCCTTACCTGTTTTCCAGGGCAGGGGTATTTGTTAGAAGATAACTTACATTTTCTTCTATATTTAAAAAAACATTTTATTTTCTTCTGATATTTCCTGTCTTGAGTCTTTGAATTCTATTTGCTCCATCATTTTTCTGAGAGTTTGCTATTTGGGTAAGCTTTTCTACATTATGTTTAAGCTGTTTATCATTCTTTCAATTCTTTCCTCCTGAACTCTCATTTAATTTTTAATTTAATTTTTTATTGCTCACTCTAGTCATTCTTGTGGACAATCAATGTTTGTTTGTTCCTCCTGAGTACTATAGGATTCTCATCCTCTATGGAACATCCCTTATCTTAGTGCTGGCAGATTTAGGACTATTTACTGAGCTCACACTGACTTCCCTGGAGGGCTCCCTCTCTCAGTGCCTGAAGACTTCTAGTTTTGTTTTTGTGCAGTCCTGGGCTGAATGCAGGAGCTTACTGTTGTCTTTCTAGGTATTTGTCATTATTCTATCTAGAATTCTTTTTAGATCTTTGCTGGAATATAGATGGGAGAGCTGGGGTCCTCTATGGACTTCCATATTGTCATCTTAGTCAGAAAACCTATGATAGTTATTTGTGCACTTGTTTTCTTTCTTCTTCTACCATTAAATTAAAAGCTTCTTGAGATTAGGTCTATGAGATATCTTTCTTTGTATTTCCATAGCTTACAAAGTACTTCTTGCATAGAGTATTTAATAATGTTTGTTAGTGTAGTTAATGAAAAATTGACTGCAATTACCTAAATTTTAGGGTTTTAAGGTTATTGTTAAAATATTTGAGATAGGCTTGTTTTAATATTTAATAATTTAGAAAATAGGGTAATTATCCAATTAAGTCATTTAATGCATTGTGAACTTTATGTTTTCGAGTAGAGAAATTTTTCCTGCTGTGAGAATTACTGAAAATATTAGATTTATGATTTGGTTGGCAAAAAGAAAAAAATTAAATTTAATCAATTTTAGAAGTGTAATTTAAACATTATTTTTTTTACTCTTTAATAGGTTAAAAATATCATTTTCCCTTTTCTAAAAATTCTCTTCTAGTCTGATGGCTTTACGATTTTATCATATTCCTGATCTAGATACTGTCATAGAAATGGAGGGAGGAGGTCTGGAAAGGGCACACAAAGTCATTACAGTGTTATTGACACACTCAAACATACGCTCAAGCTCAATCATTCACCCCACTCTGGTAGTCTTGGTACTCTGGGTAGTCTTGTATCTCCCATCCCAACCCCCAGTGTTCTCTTTTCCTAAGCAGATACTACTGGAGACTCAGAGTTAATCCAGTTGCATATTGACATCTGCCAATGTTTTGTCATCATAGTTCCCCAAATGCTGATATTGCTCCATGAGCACTGGTATTAAGATCTAATCTTGTTGGTTGGACTCAGATTGGGGTTGCTTCTCTCCGGGTATGTATTGCTTCTCAATCACACCCATACTTCACAGGATCATCGATTGAGAGCCACAAGGGACCTTAAAGGCCACTGAGTCCAACACATTTTAGAAGTGAAGAAACTGAAGATTTGCTCTTAGGGGTGGGGGCATCTTTTTATTAGCACATTTGAACTAAAACATCTCAGTACCCAAAGAAAAGAGACATAGGATCAAAGTCTTATGGCAGAATGTAAGTAGAATGTAAGCTCCTTGGTACAAGGACTTATCCATTAGGTGTGTATGGATGTATCTATGGATGCATCTCCTTCCCTCCCTCCCTCCCTCTCTCCTTCCCTCCCTCTCTCTCTCTCTCTCTCTGTCTCCCTCTCCTTCTCCACTCCCCTATCACTGCCTTGTTGTTGCAGCTCAGTAAAATTACAAGCTGTGCCAGGGTTATCTAGGACAGGTCACAGTGGAGAGTTCTGATAAAAAGTGATCCTTGGGATAAGGAAATGGCAAACTATGCCAGTATCTTTACCAAGAAAACCCCATAGACAATACTAAAATGATAAAAGGGATGATATTGGAAGATGAATCCCTCAGGTTGGAAGGTGTTAATGTCAGATTTTACATTCTTGGGCTCAAAGATCATTGCAGATGGTGACTGTAGCCATGAAATTAAAACGCGCTTGCTCCTTGGAAGGAAAGCTATGACAAATCTGGACAGCACACTAAAAAGATGAGACATCACCTTGCCAACAAAGGTCCATGTAGTCAAAACTATGGCTTTTCCAGTAGTAGTGTATGACTGTGACAGTTGGGCTGTAAAGAAAGCTGAACACCACAGGATCAATGCTTTTGAACTGCGGTGCTGGAGAAGAATTTTGAGAGTCCCTTGGACACAGAGTTCATATCAGTCAATACTTAAAGAAATGAATTCAGACTGTTCACTGGAAGGTTCAATACTGAAGCTAAAGCTTAAACTGATACATGATGAGAAGAGAGAAAAGACTATGATGTTGGGAGACATTGAAGGCAAAAGGAAACGGGGATAGCAGGGAATGAGATGGATAGTGAATGAACAAAATGAACTTGGATATACTTTGAGAGACAGTGGAGGATAGAAGGGCTTGTCATGTCCCATGGGGTCACAAAGAGTTAGATATGACTGAACAATTGAACACCACTTGTCATTCATCTATCTGGGCATCTGTATATCTCTTTTCTCTCTCTCTCTATCCACCCATCTATCTGTCTTCCTGTTAGTTCATCCATTTCTTCGTTCATTCACATATTGATTGATTTTTGCCTTTGAACCTTAAGCTTCTCTTAAAGTGCCTTGTACATTTTTTGAGGGGGGAGAAGGTGACCTGGGGTCCATTTGATAGCTGTTGTTGATGTTTGTCAGTTGTTTTTAGCTGCAAAGATACTGGAGCAGTTTGCCATTTCCTTCTCCAGCTCCTACAGATGAGGAACTGAGGCAAACAGTGTTAAGTGACTTGCCTATGGTCACGCAGCTAGTAAGTGTCTGAGTCCAGATTTGAACTCAGGAAGATGAGTCTTCTTGATTCCAAGCTCTGTGCTCTATCCACTGAGCTGCCCAGGTCAATGACACAAGAAAACGGTAAGAGCTCATACTCTAGAAGCATGAATTTTCATTGTATACAGAGCTCCCAGTGAAGAAACTATTAATGTTGATCAGCAACTGATCTGCAACATATACTCTTAAAGGCTGCCTGGAGGAGATGAGAAGTTGAGTAACTATCTCAAGGTTACATAGCTTATATGACTGTATGTAATAAATATCCATTTGCCAAACTGAATTGAATTATAACTCTCCTCCCTTGACACGAAATCTCTTTCAAGAGATTTTGTCTTTCATTATCAACAGGTATACTTCCTCTAAGCAACCACCCAAATGGTTCAAGAGCTAAGGCACCTGTTGCTTTCCAGTTAGTGATGGGCAGGTACATATTTAACAACTTATTCTCTGAGAAGCATCACACATTTTAAAGTTTACCCTGAATTATAATAACATTTCTACCATCATGTTATTAAATATAGATAATCAGCAAAACATCCAATCAAGCCTTGATTTGTAGCATTTGTTGATTTTTTAGATGTAAATACTCACACTGAAAATTTAGCAACTGACTCTCTGAGCTCATCTAAACTGGCTACAGCACCTCTCGGTCCTCAATTTATATTCTTTTCCAAGTGGTAGCATTCAAGTGAGATCAAATGGGGACAATATCTCTCAGTACCAATTAAAATTTCTTACAAATATTCTAAATCAACTTGTCATAGGGGAAAAAGAACTCAGCACATATCAGACTGAGCTGGGCTACATAAAAGTGAAATATTTTGCAGAACCTTCATATCTTTATATATGTAACAATAGAGTTCTGCTCTATTTACTAACAGAACTAACGTTTTTCAGTCACATGTGACTGCTTGTGACCCCATACACCATGGTGTCCATGGGATTTTCTTGGCAAAGATACTGGAGGGGTGAATTCAGTGAAGGCAAACAGATTAAATGACTTGCCCAGGGTCACACAGCTAGTAAGTATCTGAGACTAGATTTGATCTGAGGTCTTCTTGACTCCAAGCTCAGGCTTCTATCCACTGAGCCACCTAGCTGCCTAGACATTACTTAGACGTATTATTCCATTTACTATTTTAACTCTTGCCCAGTTAGATTGTTTTGTGTTTGTGAATCATCAGAGCAATGCTTCCTGGGCATATTTCCTCTTATGTCACTAATATATTTCTGGGCTATAAATTAGAATAGGGATTTTTCTGAGAGAACTTGCTGATCTGAATGAGAAAAACCTGGAAAAGTTTGTTCTTGGAAGTATGTTTCTTAAAGTGACCTGGATGGACTGAGATGAGTGAAAACAAAGGGATTTGAGGAGAAAATATTGGAACTACAAGTTCTTTTGCTTATAAGTTGAGAACCATTGTAAATAGTTTTATTGGTGAAGGGAAAAAACAAACAAATAATAAGTTGATAGAATCTCCACAGCTTGGCATTTAAAGACTTTCAGAGTCTGATTCTAGTCTACTTTTTGATTTATTTTATATTTTTCACCTTTGTACACTTTGTGTTCTAGGCAAATTGACTTAGTTGTTCCTTAAACTTGGAATTTCATTCTCTGCTTTCATGCCTTTGCACAAGTTTTTGCCCATGCCTGGCATATACTCCCCCTTCACCTCTGCCTCTTAAAATACCTTTGGAGAGATTAGAAGTGGAACATGCTAGTCAAGTCAAACCATTACCGTTACCTGACCACCATTTCTCTTCAGATCCTGATGGGAACCAGCCCAAGAGCCTTGGAAATAGCAATTCCTTCCAAACCATCAGACCTACTTCTATCCCAGCTCCTACAGTCATTATTGAGCGTACAATTCATTGTTACCACCAGTGACAACTGCTGACCAACTGCCGTCCATAGGTACATAGGCAGTAGCAACATTTCCAGTCTACTGGTCTTATTTCCCGCCACCCGAATGTTATTACCAAAGGGAGCAATTGCTCTGGAGAAGGGGCTAGCCATTCCCATTAACTGTCAACCAACTGCCATAACACAGGGCAGGTAAACTAGACTAGGTAAAGCAGCACAACACACTGAAGGAGAGGCAAAAGACAGCATGTTCCAAGCAAACCAAACCACTACCATCACATTGACCACCATCTCCCCTCAGACTCTAATGGGAATCCTCAACTTAAGTTCTTTGGGGTTAGCACTGCTTCTAGTCATCGTCCTGGGAAGCAATCCCTGTGGGAGAACCCAGTAGTTGCTCCAAAGAAAGTTCTTGCTACCAAAGTCAAATGGTTCAACATCAGAAAAAATATAATTTTATCAGTGGAAATGCCATTAAAGAAGAAGTTTTAAATTCTGTTTTGTCATTATACCCTAGGGAACTTTTCCATATGACTTGCAACTGAAACTATCCATATGTATTTTCTCCCCAACTAGAATGGGAGCTCCTTGGGAACAGGAATTGTCTTGCTTTTATCCCCAGTTAAAGCACAGTGCTTTGAACATACTAAGCCTCAATAAATGTTTTGTTCATTCGTTTATTAGAATCATTCACTACCTTCAATACTCAACTTAGATGTTATCTCCTACTGGAAAAATTTCTTGATTTTCCCAGTTGAGAGTGTTCTCTTCTTCCAATCATATTGCATATATTTACTTGCTCAAATGTTGTGTCTTCCACCTCCTTCCTCCACCCCACCTCCAGCAGAATGTAAATTCTTTGAAGGAAGAGACCTATGTTCACTTGGTCTTGGCATCTAGTACCTGGTTCAGTGCTCTGAACATAGTAGGTTCTTAATACATTCTTGTTGAATGGTATTAATAGAATTTTTTGAGGACAATTTTTGCATATTTATAAATCTCCAAATACCTGGAATTGTATTTCTGAAGGTGAATGCTCATTTTATAGAATCAGTGTGGGTAAGCATGGGTCTACATTTTATGTTGATCCACTAGGATCCTCAGGCTTAATTGGAGGTCTTTGGAGTTTTTAAAAATATTTTGATGGCTGTATTCAATATGACAGGTTTCCTGTGTAATTCTAATAGTTTTATTTTGGGGCAGCTAGGTGGTACAGTAGATAGAGCACCAGTGCAGGAGTCAGGAGGATCTGAGTTCAAATCTCATCCCCTACACTTGACATTCACTAGCTGTGTGACCTTGGGCAAATCACTTAACCCCAATTGCCTCATCCTGATGAGTATCTGGTTACTGGATTCAGAGGACTGTGGAGGAGAAGTGAGGTTGGTGACATGCACAGCTCACACTCTCACTCAAAACAAAGTCAAGTGCAAGTCATGTCATTATTTCTCTGATGGCATGGTCTTCTTTGGCAATGATGGACAAACAAGCACACAGTTGTTTTATATATTTAAAACATTACTCTGAAAAGGAGTTCATAGATTTTGCTAGAATGCCCAATGAAACCATGAGCCCCCCAAAAGTTAATGAGGGTTAAAAGTTAACTTTAAAATACAGGTTAAATAAAAGTTAAACTGATTTACCTCCCCTACTGAACTGAGAATTTTCCCTAATTGTTTGATTTGCCTTTATGTTTTTTTAAAATTTTTATTTTTTCTGTGTTCTACAATCACTACCATATTACTTAGATTTTTTCCCCCCTCCCTCTCCTAGATGGCATACAATTTTATATAGGTTCTAGAAATACATTCCTATTAAATACGTTTTCACCATGGTCATGCTGTATAGAAGAATTAAAATGAATGGGAGAAATCATATAACAAACCAAAATGTAATACAAAAGAAAATGATCTGCTACATTCTGCAGTTGAATTTCATAGTTCTTTCTCTGGATGTGGAAGGCATTTTGCCTTAAAAGACCATTGGGAATTTTCTTAAGTCCTTGCATTGCAATGAAGTTCCAAGTCTACCAGAAAAAACTCTTGCACACTGTGGTTGTTGTTGTGCATAAAGTTCTCCTGGTTTTGCTCCTTTCACTCAGCATCAGACCATTTAAATCTTTCCAGGCCTCTCTGAAGTCTTCCTGTTCATCATTCCTTATAGCACAATAGTATTCTATTACATTCATATACCATAATTTATTCAGCTATTCCCCAATTGATAGGCATCCCATTGATTTCTATTTTTTGGCCACCACAAACAATGCTGCTATAAATATTTTTGTACATGTGGGAACCTTACCCATTTTTATGATCTCTTGGTGATACAGTCCTTAGAAATGATATTGCTGGGTGAAAGGGTATGCATAGGTAGCCCTTGGGGCATAGTTCCAAACTGTCCTCCAGAATGGTTGGATCAGCTCACAGTTCCACCAACAATGAATTGGCGTTTCAACTCTCTCACATCCTCTCCAACATTTATCATTTTCCTGTTCTGTCATGTTGGTCAATCTGATAGGTGTGATGTGGTACCTCAGAGTTGTTTTGATTTGCATCTTTCTAATCAATAGTGATTTAGAGTATTTTTTCATATGACTATAGATATTTTTAATTTCTTCCTCTGAAAACTGCCTGTTCATATCCTTTGACCAGTTATCAATTGGGGAATGACTTGTATTTTTTGACATTTGACTCAGTTGTCTATATATTCCAGAAATGAGATCTTTATCACAGACACTAGCTGCAAAAATTCTTTCCCAGCTTTCCATATCCCTCCAAATCTTGGTTGCATGGGGTTTGGTTGTGCAAAATCTTTTCAGTTTAATGTAATCAAAATTATCCATCTTGCACTTCATAATGTTTTATATCTCTTCTTTAGGCAAAAATTCTTCCCTTCTCCATATATCGATAAATACACTTTTCCTTGCTCCACAAATTTGTCCATAGTATCAATTTTTATACCTAGATTGCTACCCATTTGGACTGTATTCTTTTGTATATGGTGTCAGGCACTGGTCCATGCCTAGTTTCTGCCATACTGTTATCCAGTTTTCCTGGCAGTTTTTGTCAAACAGGGAGTTCTTATCCCAGAAGCTGGGGTCCTTGGGTTTATCAAACAGTAGATTGCTATATTTGTTGCCTACAGTGTCTTGTGTACTGAGCATATTCCATTTGTCTACCCTTCTGTTTCTTAGCTAACACCAAGTGGTTTTGATAATTGCTGCTTTGTAATACAATGTGAGATCTGATAGAGCTAGGCCACCTTCCCTAACATTTATTTTCATTAGTCCCTTTGATATTCTGGACCTCTTGTTCTTCCAGATGAATTTTATGTTATTTTTTCCAGCTCTAGAAAATAATTATCTGATAGTTTGATTGTTATGGCACTAAACAAGTAAATTAATTTAGATAAAATTGTCATTTTTATTATATTGGCTTGGCCTACCCATGAGCAACTGATGTTTTTCCACTTACTTAGATCTGACTTTATTTGTGCAAAAAGTATCTTGTAAGTGTGTTCCTATAGTCTCTGGGTTTGTTTTGGCAGGTAAACTCCCAAATATTTTATAGTGTCTACCCTAGTTTTAAATGGATTTCTCTTTCTATCTATTGCTATTGGGCTTTGTTACTAATATATAGAAATGCAGGAAGATTTATGTGGATTTGTTTTGTAACCTGCAACTTTGCCAAAGTTGTTTATTATTTCAAGTAGTTTTTTACTTGAATCTCTGGAATTCTCTAAGTATATCATCATATCATCTGCAAAGAGTGATAACTTAGTTTCTTCTTTGTGTATTCTAATTCCTTCAATTTCTTTATCTTCTCTAATTGCTACAGCTAGTACCATATTGAATATTGGTGGTGATAATGGATATCCTTGTTTCACCCTTGATCTTATTGGAAATGCATCTAGCTTGTCTCCATTGCATATAATGCTTGCTGAAGGTTTTTGGGAGATACTGCTTATTGTTTCATGGAAAGTTCCCTTTATTCCCATGTTCTCCAGTGTTTTTAATAGAAATGAGTGTTGTATTTTGTCAAAAGCTTTTTCTGCATCTATTGGGATAATCATGTGGTTTCTGTTAGTTTTGTTGCTGATATGATCAATAATGAATCCTATCTCATCATAATACATTATTCTCATGATAAGTTGCTGTATTCTTTTTGCTAAAATCTTATTTAAAATTTTAGCATCTACATTCATTAGAGAAATTGGTTTATAATTTTCTTTCTCTGTTTTGTCTCTTTCTGGTTTAGGTCTCAAAACCATATTTATATCATAAAAAGAAATTGGAATTAACTATTATAAATGTTCCATAAAATTTACTTGTAAATCCATCCAGACCTGGGGATTTTTTCCTAAGGAGTTCATTGATGGCTTGTTCAATTTCTTTTTCTGAGATAGGTTGTTCAATTTCCTCTTCTGTTAGTCTGGGCAATTTATATTTTTTAAAATACTCATCCATCTCATTTAGATTTTAGACTTTATGGGCATAAAGTTGGGCAAAGTAATTTCTAATTATTGTTTTCATTTCCTCCTCATTGGATGTGAGTTCACCCCTTTCATTTTTTATATTGGTAATTTGGTTTTTTTCTTTCTTTTTTTAAATCAAATTGACCAAAGGTTTATCAATTTTATTAGTTTTTTCATAAAACCAACTATTAGTTTTATTTATTAATTCAATAGTTTTCTTAACTTCAAATTTATTGATCTCCTTTGGTTTTCAGTATTTCTAATTTGGTATTTACTTGGGGATTTTCAGTTTGTTCTTTTTCTGCTCCGTGCCCAAGTCATTGATCTCCTCTTTCTCTATTTTATTCATGTAGGCATTCAAAGACATAAAACTTCCCCTAAGAACTGCTTTAGCAGTATCCCATAAGATTTGGTAGGTTGTCTCATTAGTGTCATTCTCTTGAATGAAGTTGTTGATTGTTTCTATGATTTGTTGTTTAACCCATTCTTTCAGGATTAGACTATTTAGTTTCCAATTAACTTTTGGTTTATTTTTCCATGGCCTTTTATTACATATAATTTTTATTGCATTATGATCTGAGAAGGATGCATTGTCTATCTCTGCCTTTCTGCACAGGATTGTGAGGTTTTTATGCCCTAGAACATGGTCAATTTTTGTATATGTACCATGTACCCCTGAGAAAAATGTATATTCCTTTCTATTCCCATTCAGTTTTCTCCAGAGATCTATCATATCTACCTTATCCAGAATTTTATTCACCTCCTTAACTTCTTTCTTTTATTTTATTCTATTTATTTTAAGGTTAGATTTATCAATTTCAGAGAGGGTGAGGTTGAAGTCCTCCACTAGTATAGTTTTGCTGTCTATTTCTTCCTGCAACTCCCCCAACCTCTCCTCAAGAATTTGGATGTTACACCACTTGGAGCATACATGTTTAGTAATGATATTGCTTCATTGTCTATGGTGCCTTTTAGCAGGATATAGTTTCTTTCCTTATCTCTTTTGATTAGATCTATTTCTGCTTTTGCTTTGACTGAGATTAGGATTGCTACCCCTGCTTTTCTTACATCAGCTGAAGCACAATATATTCTGCTCCAATCTTTTTACCTTTACTCTGTGTGCATCCCCTCGTTTCATATGTGTTTCTTGTAAACAACATATTGTTAAATGATGGCTTTTAATCATTCTGCTCTCCATATCCATTAAGAGTTCATTCCATTCACATTCATAGTTATGATTACAATCTGTGTCTTTCCCTCCCATATTCTTTCCTACTGTTTGTGCTTTTAGTTCTCCCATCTCCGTTCCTCTCCTCAATAGAGTTTTCACTTTTGACCACCACCTCCTGCAGCCTTCCCTTCCTTCTTTCAGCCTCCCTCCCTTGTGCTCCCCTATACCCTTATTACTTCTTCCCTCCCTTTTAGCTTCCCCTCCCTTTTCTTTCCCCTTCCCCTCCTACTGTCTTTAAAGCTAGTTAGATTTATATACTTAATTAAGTTTATTGTTCCCTCCTTGAACCAAATCAGATGAGTGGACCTCTTACACAATTCTCATCTCCCTCCCCTTTCAGTCTGCTATAATATAATTTTGTACTTTTTCCTGTGATGTAATCTATCATTTTCCGCTTCCTCCTTCTCACATCTGTAACATTCCTTCACATGCTTGAATCTCATTTTTATCATCACATCATTTAGTTTATACCTGTTCCTTCTATCTATCTATATCCCTTTTATACTTCATAATAGTTGTATAATTCTCAAGATTAACAAGAATCATATTCCCTTATAGGGAGGTAAACAGTTTGCCCAAATTGACTAAAAAGTTTTTCTTTTCCCCTGCTTACCTTTTTATGTCTCTCTTGAGACCTGTGTTTGAAGATTGAATTTTCTATTGAGTTCTGGCTTTTTTGTCAGGAAGGTCTGGAAAGTGCTTATTTCGTCGAATGTCTATCTCCTTGCCTGAAATGATATGCTGAACTGTGCTGGATAATTGATCCTTGGTTGTAGCCCCAGCTCCTTTGCCTTATGGAATATCATATTCCAATTCCTTTGATCTTTTAATGTAGAAACTGCAAAGTCCTTTGTCATCCTGACTGTAGCTCCTCGATTTTTGAATAGTTTCTTTCTAGCTGCCTGTAGTATTTTCTCCTTCACTTGATAGTTCTGGAATTTGGCAACAATATTTCTTGATATTTTTAGTTTGGGATCCCTTTCTGGAGGTGAGCAGTGGATTCTTTCGATGACTATTTTGCCCTCTGGATTCAGTACTTCTAGGCAGTTTTCCTTGATGATTTCTTGGAAGATATTGTCCAGGCTGTGTTTTTTTTTTCATCATGGCTTTCTGATAGGTCAATAATTCTTAAATTTTCTCTCCTGGATTTATTTTCTGGGTCAGTTGTTTTTCCAATTAGATATTTTACATTTTCTTCTATCTTTTCATTCTTTAGATTTTGTTTGATTTATTCTTGATGTCTCATAGAGTCATTCGTTTCCACTTGTCCAATTCTAATTTTTATCAAATTGTTTTCTTCAAGTAACTTTTGCATCTCCTTTTCCATCTATCCAATTATTCCTTTTAAGAAATTATTTTCTCTAGTTATTTTTTATACTTCCTTTTCCATTTGTTCAATTTTCCTTTTTAACAAGCTGTTCTCTTCATAGAATTCTTTTTTCATACTTTTAAGATCATTGGCCAGTTTTTCTTCTATTTCCTTCCTTAGCTCTTCCCAGAGTGTCCTTTGTGCATGTGAGCAGTTGATAGTCCCTTTTGAAGTTTCAGATGATAATACAATCTCATTACTGACCTCTTTGGTATTTGTGTTTTGGTCCTTGTCCCCATAGAAAGAGTCTATGGTCTTTTCCTTCTTCCTTTGCTTCTTGCTCATGATTGTGAGGCTTTGTGTGTTCTGACCTCTGGTTCTTTCAGTTGGAAGCTGGAGAACCTGGTGTTGACCTACTGGTGTGAGATAGCAAAGGGCAGGTGCCTTTTTTTCTTTTTCTTTTGTGTTTCCCTGGATTGGCCCTGGGGCTAACTTGTTAAGTGAGGGGGCTGGGTGGTTTGGTTGTGGGAGATCTCCTCAGTTGAGCTTGAGAAAAGGCAAGCTCAGTGCTTAGTGATCCTGACTGCTCTCTTGTCTTCCCATTTCCCCTGGAGTGCTTAGGTACTGTGTGCTGTGGGCTCACCCCTGTGGAACAGATCCTTCCCGTGTACCTTCCAGTCTGTCCTGGTCTGTGAATCTGCCACAGTCTGTCTCCTGTTGGATTCTGCACCTCCAAAATTTGGTCAGATTCTCTTTTTAGAGGTATCTGAAGGAGTTTGTCTAAGATCTTAGGTGAGTAGTTGCTCTTACTCTGCCATCTTGGCTCTGCCCCCTGCCTTTATGTTTTTATTCTTGAATTGGACTGGTAGAATTCAAAGGCAATTTTAGAGTAAATTACATTTCCTGAAGAAGGTAGGATAATTGATTTTTCATTTAATTTTAAAATCTACCATTTTGTTAATTTTTTTTAAGGTTGGGTCAAGTTCATAAGTGGAATGTTCTATACTTTATGCATGCTCAAGAAATGCATCTTGATCAATTGCTCTTGCAGAAATTACAAGGATGAAAACAGTCTTGAAGACTTTGATTCAATTTATTACTGCTATGTGCCAGACACTGGTACAAGTTCAAGATAAGTGGGGAAAAGACTTTAGGGCCCCTTCAGATTATAGAATAAATAAAGTAGGGGATTCACAAAGTCAGCTCTTAATATTATTTTTAACTCTTAGGGCACTGTTTGTATCTATATCACAGGCTTCTCCCCTCTCCTGTTCATCTTCCATTCTGCTGTTAAAATAATCTTTCTAAAGTGCAGATTAGACTATATCACCCCAACTCTAATGGTTCCTTGTCACCAACAGGATCAAATATATAATCTTATGTTTGGAATTTAAAACCTTTCACAACCTCACCCCCTCCTACATTTCCAGTCTTCTTATATGCTTTCACATCCCTTTTATACTATACAAGCCAGTTTCAGTGTTCTTAGTATTTCTCTAACAAGAGACTCCATATTCAAACACCAGGCATTACCATGGACTGTCTCCTGTACCTAGAATATTCACCTTCCTTGTCTTTGCCTCCTGATTTCCTTGCTTCCTTGAAGTCCCAGCTAAAATCTCAACTTCTACAAGAAACTTTTCCTGATGCCCCTCAATTCTAGTACCTTCTCTTTATTATCTCCAGTTTATCCTGTATATGTCTTATTTATATAAACAAATTATTTGCATGTTGTTTCCTTCATTGAACTGTGAACTCCTTGAGAGCAGGAACTGCCTTTCACTTTTCTTTGTGCTCAGTGATTAGCACAGTGGCCAGCACATAATAAGTGTTTAGAGAATGTTTATTGACTGACCAATCCATGGAGTTTACAATCGTTTGTATATGTAGCACTACCTTGTGGTGACTTTCCTTCCCAATCTTTATGTCTTAGTGTGGGGTTTTGTACCTTTCATCACTGAGGATTTCCAAAATGATCATTTCATAGTAATGACATGTAAAAATTTAAGTTTACTGACTGGGGAATAGGAGGAGGGGATGACATTTAGGGAGGAAATTTGGAGGACACCTGCTTACCAGGTTCTCTTTCCTGTTAGAACTCTGTTACAGCTGTGAAGAGGAGAGCAAGTACAACCTAAGTTTGGCTTTTCTTTTGATCCTTTATGTCAGGACCATCATGCCAAGATCATTCCTCTTATTAGGAGACTCTGTTTTCCAGAGCTAAGGCCCAGCTGTGTCCTGAGTTTGGCATAATAACAATCCTTTGTTCTTACCTGGATAAACTCTCCTGCAGCTTAATCACAGAATTGGCTTAAACCAGTCCCAGATGGTCCCTGAGGTTAAGTAAGCCAGTTGCATAAACCACATGAAGCCCTGCTGTGAAAGTATTTCTAGTCAGTAGGCAACTTTGCCACAATGTTGCCTTATATCTTTCTGCTGCTGTTACACCTCACTGCTTGATTCTTTGTCTTTCCACCTCTAAATGTATCAAGGCTTGGCCTTGTTCCTTGGTCCTTGACCAGGTCCTGGTCACATTTACAGTTTCTCTCCTCCAATGGAGTAAAGAAGGCTTTTTGGTATTTTATTTTATTTTTCAGAGTTAACAGTTGGTGTAATGCTTTTTGCTATAATCTCTATGGTCTCTTTGGTCATTTATTTTTCAGAGTTGACATTTAGAAGGTCTTCATCTGGTGAAGGATTCCTGACCCAGACTATGAAAGCATTTGGAGAAAGGGTTTAGAATTTTGGAAAGTTACATAGAAAATTTTCCAGAAAGGATGATGAGAATATTTCTGATATGCTCTGATTATCTGAATAAATTATGCCATCAGTTTAGATTTCCAAATTCTTGTTTTTGTATCCAGTTACGAACATGATGCTCTTTGCCAAAGGGCACTCATTAAAGATGATGGATTAAATCCTAGGCTTGAAAAACTTAGTTGATTAGGAGAAAGCAAAGAATACAGCTCAATCATCATCATTAGTCTTAAGTACCTAGTGGTTGCTCACTAAATAATAGTTGTTTGATTGATTGTTAAATAGCATTTCATAAGTGTGCCTCACTCCATGGCGTGAAGAGATATTGATTTGGCTTAGAGGAGTTCAGCTTTCAGAATTTGTGTCCTCCCTGCTGGCAGTCACATCACAGTGAATTTTCAATTACACTTCTCTTCTCTCTGGGGGAGCTCACAATACTTATATGGTTTCATTAATCTTCTCCATATCCCTGTGAAATAGATTGATCTTCCTACCCTCATTTGCTTCTGACTATGAGTAATTCAGTTAAGTTCCTCTGTGATTTAATTTTTTCATACATAAAATGAGGGTGACCTTCATAAAGATGGACCAGACACCAAAAGATCATTTAGGAAACTACCAATGCATCCCAGAAAGATAATTTGTCTGATTCCATTCTTCAAAACCTCCTCCAACTCTGTTGGTGATTCATTCTCACAACTGGTAGGCTATTTCTTACTAATGTCTGAAGGCCATGTTGGCACCACTTGAAGGAACTGGGAATGATTAGTCTGGAGAAGATTTTTTTGGGGGGGTGGATGGGTCATGATATCTCTCTTCAAGTATGGGAAAGGCTGGGACTGGAGGAGGGACAAGACTTCTGGTTGGCCCCCATAGGGCAAAACTAGGAACAATGAGTGGAAGCTGCAGAGAGGAAGGCTTATCTTGATAAATATTAGATCTTTTAAAAATTGTTGTGTTCGTCCTTCATTGCTGAAGAAGACCATGGTATCAGAGAAATGATGACATTACTTGCAGTTGACTTTGTTTTGAGTGAGGGAGGGCTGTGCAAGGTCACCAGTCTCACTTCTCCTCTGGAGCCATCATTTCTCTGAGTGATAAATGCCACTTAATAATGACCACTTATTGAGTAGAATGCAAAGAAGAGTCTTGTTTAGGCACAGTTACAGGACTAGGTGGTTCTGAGGTTTCTTCCAGCCCCAAGAGTCTGTGAAATCTATCCTGTTAGGTGCTAGATGGAGTTAATTTTCTTAAATAAACATTTTTTGTCTTTTCTTTTAATTCAATACCACTTAAATGCTTCAAAAGACTGAAGATTTCATAGTATAGGCTCTCCTACTGTCCTATCACAATCTCTCTCTATCTCTTCCTCCCTTCCTTCTTCCTTTCTTTTCCTTTTTCCCTTCCCTCCTTTCTAACATTTCCTCCCCTCTCCACTTCTCCCCATCCCTTCCCTCTCCTTCCCTTACTTGTTCTCCTCCTTCCTCTCCCTTTTTTTTGCTTTCTCAGATGATTCAATAATACCAATAGCTAGAATCTATAGGTTTGCAAAGCACTTTATAGGTTACCTTGTTTTAACCTCACAACAGTCTTAGGAGCTAGGCGTTATTATCACTGTCATTTTACAGTGGGAGGCAGGGGTTAAGTGACTTGCCCAGGGTCACATATCTCAGAAATGTCTCCGACTGAATTTAAACGCAAGTCTTTCTGATTCCAGGCTCCTGACCCACACTTCTTTTATGCTGAGTGATCTAAATTAGTCATCTTCCTGTCACTGTGCCCTAAGGTTTTCAGTTATTCAGAAATCCAAGGTGACAAGTAAATGTCAGGAAAGGATGAAATGAAATAGGGTGAAATGAAAGGACAATGATTTGCCATTAAAACAAAAATATAGCATGATACCCAACGAATTGTCATGATTAGCCTCCCAATAGACTACAATGTGCTAGATAAATCAGCTTTCTTATTATTAAGTGGTCAAGGTTTTTAAAAAACCCCCACAACTTTGAAGGAGTGACATGATAATTTTTTATTTAAACTTTCTGTGACTGAGCTCACAGAAGTCAGAGAAGACTCTGAAAAAGATAGTTCATGAAAACCAGCAAAATATCTTGCTTGGTGAGTTCCAGAATTTCATGAGGGAAGGCTACCTTTGATTTTTTTGGAGGCTTATGCCTGATCTAGAGTAAGGAGGGGATACTGATTGGAGCCTTAGGAAAATCCTGGTGGCAGTGGGGATGGTGGACAGCTAGGTAATGATTCAAGACTGATTGGTAAATTGAGGCTAATTATTATATAAGATCACATACCTGGAAAGGACTTTAATGACCATCTCATCCCACCCTACTTCTTTACTTTTTACAGATGAAAAAGGGGCCCAGAGAAGGCATTTGTCTTGACCAGTATCTCATAGGTAGTTAGTAGTGGAGTCAAGAACTAATCATTTAAGCATTGTACCAATAATCCTAGGTAAAAGAGTTGGGGATATAGGCAGAAAGAGGGTCTTTTGACCTCAAGGGGCTTTCCTTCCACTTGGGGAGACCACATATAAAGGGAAGTTGAAAGGGAAGTGGAGAAGAATACACAAGGAAGAGGCATGGGGAGTAGAGGAAGTCCTGAGTGCTCCCTGGGGAGGAATGAGACACGAGTGGCCTGAGAGTACTTCGAATGTATGAACTCCACAGCTGAAATGGGACTTCAGGAGGCAGAGTTGGGGCATGGTGAGAATTCAGGATGGTAGAAGAAGTCTGAAGAGCAGTCTCAAAAGAGAATGAGCATGACTGCCCTCAGTGCCTTCTTAAATGGAAGTTCTAGACAATCCAATGAGAGAGAAACCCACAAGAAGGACTTTCAGATCTCTTGACTTCAATCTAGGGCTCTTTCAACTGGGGTGGAGAACCTGCAGTCTTGAGACCAAATGTGGCCATCTAGGTCCTCAAGTGTGGCACTTTGGTGGAATCCAAACTTTACAGAACAAATCCTTTTATGGGAGGTTTGGAGTCCATTAAAGGGTCACACTTCAGGACCTAGAGGTCCACATGTGGCCTCAAGACTTCAGGTCGCTCATCCCTGAACTATACCATGTTTCTTTTGACCTAATGAACAAAGTTTTAGGAATTATAAGGGAATATTGTTTTCTTTGTCTTTGTCTTGAACATTTTAGTTCCATGAAGCACATTTTAGGACAACTGGGTGGCAAGTGGCTAGAATATTGGGCCTACAGGAACACATCCTCCTGAGACCTTATTAGCTGTGTGACCCTGGGCAAGTCACTTAATCCTGTTTACTTGAGTTTTCTCTTCTGTAAAATGAGCTGGAGAAGGAAATGATGAACCACTCCAGTATCTTTGCTAAGAAAACACCAAATGGGTTCAGGAAGAGCCAGACCAAACAACAAAACTACATTTTAGGAAGATACTGATCAGCTAGAGTGTTCAGAAAAGGGCAATCAGGATGAAGGACCTTGAGTTCATGTCATCTGGGAATTGGTCAAAATAATTGGGGATAATTAGCTTGTTCTTAAGGATAAGCTTTTCCTGCATTTTGCTCTGATTGGATGGCTAATTAAAAGGAATGGGAATAATTAGAAGAAAATGGATGTCTAGAATAAATAGTCATGGAGCTTCTCCATCATGTTTCACCTGGAGTCCTTTGTTAAAGACATAACTCTTCCTCATAGAAAGAGTAGACTTTTCCTGCACTTTTAATTTAAAGCCTGTTGTCTTTTTTTGCTAACGTACTTTTTGAAGAAAAGGCAGAAAACACATTGAACAGCAACAACAAAAAAGAACTTTAGGAAAAAAAAACCCTTCTGGACTAGTTTAACAAAATAGGAAGCCCAGGGAAGAGGATATTTTACGGGAAGAGAAGAGAAAGGAACATAGAGTATAGAGTACTGTGTGGGGAAGATAATATTGATCAGGGTGTCAAAACAGGCAGGATAAAGGTCTGTTTTATCTGAGAGCTAGTAAGGTAGGGAAATAACACAGAAAGAGGAGGTGGGAAATCTGTGAAGACAAACTCTGACTTTTAAAGTGATTTGCAATTTTCTTTTGTCTTAGCCAAGAGTGATCTGTATTGTAGAATTAGTGTGCTACACTAATTTTCCCATTTTAAGAGTAAATATGAAGGCCTTAGGAGCGATGATGCTTATTATTTATTTATTTTTTAACATAGACAGTCAAAACTATAAAGACATATATAATTTTATTTGGAAAAGGCATTGCTTTCATTATTAATATTGCTATAAAATTAAATGAGATTAAATTACTTTTATAGACCATCCTGCTGGTTTATTCATCAGGTAGTATGATGATCTATTTTTTAAGCAAAATTTCATTCTGCTAAAAGCTAAGAAATCTGAATCAAATCTCACCTTACAGATACTGTTTCCCTTTTGTACTAATGGGTTTTTCCTTTGCTTCTACTGATCAATAAGAATTTGGTTTTGAGTTAAAGTGGAATGTGATAAAATACAGCCTGTTAATTAAGCTGTCAAAATGGTGGAAAGCTACAGTGGAATTAAGCCTTATTCATCACCTCTTGGAGCAATAATAATCAGATCTCACTTGTATTTCCAGTTCCTGCCAACATATTTGTTATTTACTTTTCCTGCTCAATGCTCATTAGGTTTTAAGGATCCTTTAGAAATCATTTAAAGAGTGTATACAAGGTAGAGCAAACAGAATCTGGTGGTTTGGAGCATGGTAAACTGTTCTATATAGAGCAACTAGGTGTCAGAGTGGATAGATTGCCTGGTCAGTAGTTAGGAAGACTCATCTTCCAGAGTTCAAATCTTACTTCCGACACTTACTGGATTTATGGCTCCAGGCAAGTCACTTAACCCCATTTGTTTCACTTTCTTCATCAGAAAAATGAGCTGAAGAAGGAAATGGTAAACCATTCCAGTATCTTTGACAAGAAAATTTCAAATGAGATCAGGAACAGCTGGACACTATCCAGCAAAAAGAAGTTGTTCTATATTTTTAAAAAACAATATTTGAATGGTTTGGGCAGCATCTAATACAGATAGCATCGAGGGTCCTAGTAGACTTCAAACTGATCATGAGTCTGCATAGTAATGTTATTGTATAAAAAATAAGTTAAAAAAGAATACATTGCATATATCTGTCAGCATGGGAATTTTGCCTATGGGGAGCCAGAAGGTCCTTTCCATCAGGTACTCAGTTCTGGTTAGACCTTTGATAGAGGATGAAGAGAAGGGTACCACAGAAAATGGGCTTAAATTACAGGAAGAATGTCTCAAGTGTGATATAAAAAGACTGCTTAGGCAAAGGAACTGAGGGAGCTTATAGGATACTTTCTTGACTTCCATAAGTCTTTAAGCATTTACTTGGGATCAATGAGGAATACTGGAGTTCCTTCCTAAAATACCTTTTCTTGGTCCCCCCTTCCCTCTCCCAGTTTCAGGATTCTCCTTCTCTCTCTCTCTCTCTGTCTCTCTCTCTCTGTCTCTGTCTCTCTCTCTCTCTCTCTCTCTTTCTCTCTCTTTTTCTCCCTTTTCCTTCCCTCTTGATCTCTCTCTCTCTTTCTCTTTTCCCCCCCTTTCTATCTTCAAACACACACTCACATGTAAACATGTTTTTGCATTTATAGAGATTCTTTGGAGAATTCAACATTCACCTATTTTAGATTTCTTAGATTGTTCTCAAGTCCTTTTGATCTGAGAGTCCAGTATGTAGGTGTTTGCTTTGGAGATTTATTTCTGATATGATTTGTTTCTTCCTTTTCCAAAGGAAAAAGAAACCTTTTCTCTCATAAATTTCACTAGAGATTTCCTGTGCTGTCTGGAACTGTGAATGAGGGAACATCAGTTTTTTTAGACAAACTCTGTCTTTTAAAAATTTAGTCAAAATAAGGTTAGGATGATGGTCACCAGGTACCTTATAATAGAAGGAGCTTTCCATCCTCCCTATCTCTTGCTGGAGCTAGATGTATGAAAGAGAATAACAGTTCTGTGACCCAGTGTCAGCCAGGATAGGTCACAAATGTCTATGTAAGCATCCTGGAAGTAGATTGAGTATTCTTTTCCTTTACTTGCATTTTGGCTTACAAATCTTGTATCTATTTCTCAGCTTTTCACTTTGAACTGATTCACTGACTATCTGTACCCTGCACTCATTCAGAGTCATTAAAAAAAAGTCATTCAGAGCCAAGACTAGCTCTTTATCTTTCTTAACTCATTTCAAGATGCCAAACCTCCCTCCTCTCTACTGTGGAAATTACTGGCACTTGCTAGTCTTTACTTGAAATACAACATAGAATACACTTTGTTGCTAAGCAAACAGTCCCCTCTTTTTTATTGTGAGTTATCAAAAATAGAAGTATGTTTACCAACAGAGATAATAGATTTTTAAATGCAGTAAATATCAAATCTTATGCAATGAGAATGACCAGAGGTGTCATGGAAGCCATTCAATCAACTTGATAAGATTTTGTAGTTGTGGAATTTTGTTGGAAGATTACCTTACATACACATGTGCCCTAATGCATTTCTGAGAGGATACAAGGAACTTCTCTGATTGGTTCCCCATGACTAGCACTACCTTCATGGAGATTGGTGACGGGGAGGGGGGAGTGGGGGGGGTTGTGGGGGGCCAGAAACCAATAGTCCTTTCCCCTATGACCCATAAGAGGGAACTGTGAAGCAGCTTGTCCCTATTCTTTTCAGGGACAGGTCCCTGAAGGGAGAGAAAAACTCTGGGAAGAAACTAAACTGTAAGGTAACCAAGTCAGCATTCTTGGGACACAGCTCACAGCATAACCCTACCCCTTGCTTGTTATGCTAGAGACTGTAGAATTTCCCCTGGAGGTAATATTTGGATCTCTTTTGTCTTTCTTTTGAGCTGATTTATCTCCCTCCTAGTAGGAGAACTCCTATTTTTTGGCATGCTCTCATCTTTCATACCTTCTCTTATTTTTGTTTGCTATAGACTTGCATTAATTAATAAAAAATATATGCTGTTGTCTACATATATTCATTGTGCAACAGATGTTTGGTGGGAAGGGGACATTCCTTCCCCATTAAGGGATAGTGGTCAGCAGCACAGCATACACCTAAAAATAATTTGTCTCCCTAACAATTTTGAGCATTGTGAATCAATATAATTCTAGTCTGTTATCTCCCTCTTGGAGGAGAGCAGAGTGGCTGAACTTCTGGCACCAATGTCCTGCTTTCCCATCCTGGCAAGTGTCAAATTTTTCCTTGGAGAAGAAACTCTAGAGGTATCTATTAATGCCTCCCTGTAAGCCACATCCAGATAGATGGATATAGATACATTAACCCCCTGTTGTCAAAACACTATAGCACACACCAGCCCTTGCATATATTATTAGTGTACTCCAGCAATAATCCCTAAATTTCTTACCCTTATTAACTTCAAATCATGCCCCACTGCTCCCCATTCTTGACCAGGATGATTCCAGTTCACCTCCATTTTCTTCCTATGGAAATAACTGCCTCCCCAATGGTACTTTACCTAAATGTTGTGATTATGGAGTCAATTTGGGATATTATTGTGATTTATACATATACTTAAAATACAGACAATGCATTGGACATTACAATAATAACTCAGATTTACATGATGCTTTAAAGATCCAAGAATGAAAGAGGCAGAGAGAGCAGGTTAGATTCCAATTTCAAAAACAAATAATGCTCCTTGCTTACAAAGCCCATGTTAATACAAATAGTCTTCTGGTAATGTTATACTGGACTGTATGGATAGCAATCATAGAATGCAGTGATCTTTGAAGAATCATAATTAAAAGTTACTCAAAGAGCAATGGAAAGAAACATTGTGCATCTAACCTAATCTGACTGGGGTATGAAAGATGATTTAAAAAATCCTATCCTTTATGACACATTCGAATGAAAAAGGAGCTCTAGCAACAATATATTGAGAATGGGAGAGATCAAGTGTTGTTATTAATATTGTAATAATGTGATATTAATGGGGATAATTTTAATAGTATTGCTGCTAGTCTTAGGGTACTGGGGTACTGCTCCCTATCCTCTAGAAATAGAGCCCTCTTCTCTAAGCCTATTGGAGATGGCTCCTAGGGTAGCTGACTTCCTAAAAGAAAGAATCAGACTCTTTTTATTGTACTCTTTGACTCTTTATGTCCCCATCCTGACTCTACTATCTGAAAAAAAATTTTAAGTGGGAAATTTGACCCATGTCTAGTGTCTCCCTAAAGGGAGAGGGTGTGAAAAGCTACTCAGTGTTCAATATGGATCAGATATAAGATAGCTTTTTATTCCCTTCATACAAAAGAAATGCTAAACACAAAGATTCACAAATACACATTGACAGAGACGCAAATAGAATCCAGTAATTTATAACTACTTTTATGTTGGAGGCTGAGACATCAAACCATCAGAAAATAAAGAATTTTATAGGATTATTAAGTTAGCAAGTCAAATTTTACCTCCAAGTCCATGTCTTTTGGCAGGTCAGATCAAGGACTGGACACCTTGAGTTAGTACTATTTTCTTCATGTAGAAACTCCCCCTGACCAAGGGACTTAGGATCTCCCAACTTCTTTGAATTGACAAGACCACATACAGGATGGATACATCCATCTGGATATTGCTATTTAGTTACCCATGTGCAGAAAGGAAAACACAAAGTAAAAATAAGATCATTTGGGGACTCTGAAGCCTGGGTTGGCTCACTTAGCTGAGCCCTGCCTTTAGTTACCATGTGTGGCAGATTAATTGCTGCTGGAGAGTGGGGGGTAGGGGGAAGGGGAGTTGCTCCTCTCACTTCCCCTCAAAGGAAGTCTAGTGAAAGACAGATACTTGCCACATACAGAAGATCAAGGAAGAGAGGGAGCCAGAAGCTCTTTCTCCTTCATAAACTGATGCAACTTTTTCCCTATGCTGTCATGGGGCTAAAGGATCAAGAAAAGGAATTGTAAGTTCTAGTTTCAGTGCTGATCATGTAATCACCTCTCAACAAACAAGGCAATTTTGTGCATGCTCTGTGGGGTGGGGTTCAACTTTTGTTTTTCATTATTATTACAGCAATAAGGCACTTTTAATTTATAGTATTCATTTAATCCTTACAATAGCTATGTAGATTGGCAATCTTCATTATTGTCCTAATTTCATAGATGAGGAAATCTGGAGGTGGGATTTGAACCCAACTCTTTTCCAGCCCTAAGTCCAATATTGTTTCTATTATACCACAAGGACTCAAGTATTACACTATCCTTCATAAAATAGTTAAAAATCCAGAGGATTGCTTCCAGCACATTAGATCCTCCATGGAAGGTTTATAGAAGAAACATAGACAAGAACCATAGAGGGTTAGAAAGTACACATGGGTCACTATCTTTATTACTGGATGATGTGACAATGAGACTGTGGTTTGTCTGTTTTTGAAGAGGATCAATGGCATCAGGAGGATAATGTCTTCTTGACTTGCACATGTAAGGCAGAGTTGCACAAATTGTCAGCCTCTGACATTGAAGTCATTGAAGCCAGTGCCAAGGAAAAAGTCAAGATGACTGACAATGGCCCAGGATGCACTGGGTGACCTTGGCATCTTTGATGTCTGATCAAGCTCTAAGTGTACCTAAGAGGCTTTGGGCTTCCTCTCCCTTCCCTCCTCAAGATCAGATGATCCCCAGGAAATGATATAGGGCCATTTTCATTTTTTTCCCTTTATAGTTGTAAGAAGTAAACTTTCTGATCTGGGCTTGGAACTCCAAGGGAGCTCATGAGGTCTGGGGAGTCTAGGAAACTAGGCTGGTATTTCAGCTATCTTAGGAGCAATGAGCAGGGGTCTGGGACTCTAGCCTAGTGGAAACTAACAGTGATGCCATCTTTGGAAGTGAACTTGGTGGGACCAATGACCTAAATTATAATACTAATCTGCTACCAGAGACTGAGTTGGCATAGGGAAGAATTTTGTTCTTTATTCCTTAGGTGCTAAAGGAAATGTTTGCTCTTATGCTTTATCTGTGAATTAAATATTCCTTAAGTAGCTAGGTGCAGTGGTGTGAATGGAAGCAAGTTGGGATTTAAAAATTTTTTTGGAGTTCAGTTTCTTAGGTTCATGCTAAATTGTAAACATCTGAAGGATCAATCTCCTTTGAACCCCAGTAATTTACAACTGTGACACATCAGGTGCTGAGTCATGTAGGCTTTGGTGCCTTCTGGCTCTGAGTCAATTAGTTGAAAGCATATATATGTTCTGAGGTGAGATATTGCTTTGGGGTTCACTTATGGGAAGAATGTTTCACCTGAGATCTTTTTGATTTCCTGGAAGAGACTTTGGGTAGCCCTTGTTAAGCCCCTCTCCTACCTTCCCATTTGGTGAACCCAGATTTGGTGCTCTCTCAGTCTGGTGATGTATGTAAATAATTCTATTACTCTGTTTAGACAGTTGGAACCCTGTCCATTGGATCACTAATTAATTTTCTCCACTTTCAGGTTGCTGACCCTTTCCCCTGAATTAGTGGATGATGTTAGTCTTTCTTGGGTATTCACTTCTTTACCTTTACCTTCTATTGTTTTGCTATGCCCAGAGCCCCTCCCCATGTGAGGCTGGTGTAGGACAAGCTGCCCCAGAGCTGGAGTGGTGATGGCCAAAGACAGAAGCTGGAAGCAGGAGCCACTGGAGCCTGCTGTGTCTCAACCCAGGCAGTCCGTTCCTCCATGAGATAAGACATGGAGTAGGAGTGGAGAGATGTCTGCGTGCAGACCCAGGCAGGAGCCAGGAGTGGTTGGCTCCTGGACCTGTTGGAAGAGGAACCCTGGAGCACAGGATTCAGTCCCAAGTCAAGATGGAGGCTTTGTAGTAGGGCAGGACTTGTGAGTGTGCTTTTCTGCTGCTCCTGGGATTCTATGTTCCCCTGGGATGGGTTGGAACCCAGGGGGTGGAGTTGTCTATGATGGAAAGGGAGAATGCAGTTACCCCAGGGGGCCCACCCTGTTGGCTTTGTCACCCACTCTCAGGACTTGGAAGTGGGGCCTGGAGCAATGTTAAGACTTGGACTCTTTGGCTCATTAGAGCATGTGTGCACCTGAGAATGCCAGCTAGGAACCTGCAACAGCATCATGGGGAGAAGGTCATACCCCTAAGAGGACTTTACTTGGACACTCTGTTTAGATTGAGGGGATTGTAACCTACTGTGGCCTAGGGATGGAGTGTGTTGTGTTGTCTGCCACCCCTGGGGATGTGCTGTGCTAAGGAAGACCCTGACCTGGGACTCCCTGATTGTAGAAACAAGTATTTTGGAACAGTACCTGAGTTAAGAGGAGCTGGTTTCTTATTCCCCAAAGATCTTGACCCCTAAAGAATATATAAGGTGGGGTGTATGCTATATTATGTTATATACTTTTGTGTCTGTTTAAGGCCATGTGGCTACCTTGGTAATTAGTTGTTATGTTGTTCTGAATTGTGAATGCTTTTTGAATAAGGTTTAATTTTGAGTAAATATAGTGCTTATTATACTATCTCTCTCTCTTTCTGTATACACACACATACACGCATACACACATACACACACACACACATATGTTTACAGTAGCAGCCCTGAAGTGTGTTGTGTTGATTGGCATTACAAGTGGATAGAACACTGGGTTTGGAGTCAGGAAGATTATCTTTATAAGTTCAAATCTGACTTCAGACACTTACTAACTGTGTGACCCTAGACAAATCACTTAACTCTATTTTTCTCAATTTCCTTATCTGTAAAATGCGCTGAGGAAGGAAATGGCAAACCACTCCAGCATTTCTGCTAAGAAAACCCAATATGGGGCCACAAAGAATCAGATATGACTGAAAATGACTGAACAACATAAATATTGCTCAGTAAAAGTCAACCTGTGCTTAAATGAAACTGAAGTTCTGGTCACTGGCTCCTAAAAATGGGGAAAACACAGTTAGTGCAGATTTGAGCTGATGGTAGAGAAAAATGACATCCCAAACTCCTTGGGTATCTGAGAACCCTAAGGGAAAGATGTAATAGGATGGCATTGGCAGAAATGAACCAGAGTTGTCAATCTCCTTACAAAATCTGCAAAGTGTTTTATGTACAGTTTCTCATTTGATCTTTACAACAATTTTACCACTGAGGAGACTGAGGATCAGAATGAGTAAATGACTTTTTCAAATGTTATGTAGCTAGTAAGTTTCAGAAACAGAACTTAAACCTAGGCTTCTCCTTTAAGCCCAGCACATCTTATATTATACCATGAAGTTTCCATTGGTATGATTCAATGTTGCTTTTTTTATACCATCTTCTTATTACAGAAGTTATTTCTAATGCAGGACAGAGAGGGTAGATGTGGGTAGCTATATTTAGATATATGTTCTTTACAGTCATAGCAGGCCTGCTGCTTAATTATAAGTGGTGGCATTTGAAACTTTATAATGTATAGTTTGCAAATGGGTCTTGAGGTTCTTAATAAATGGAATAGTAAGAAAGTGCCTGTTTGTATCAATGACTACTTTTATTATTTTACTATTATTTGCTGACCAGAGCATGTTTGTGTTGGGAACTGTTTCAAATGACTGAGTCTTCATAGGGGCTCTCAAGCAATGGATAGTATACGTGGTTTTTGAGTGGGTGGGGAGAATTACTGTGCATGAAAGTCACAGGGAAGTCAAAATGAGATTGTTCTAATCACTGATTAATCTACTAATAAAGACCTTAAAAGCAGCAGCGTGAAGCCAACTCAATGCAATGGTTACCTCTGCTATACAACCTCTGGAGAAAGAATTTAAGGATGTAACTCTCACTTAATTAGTTTTCAAGGGTCTCCTGAGAAAATGCCAAGTTATCAGAAATGAAGGATTAGCTTATTGGAATGAAAGAAAAAAAAACCTTTATTTTTTAGATATATCTTTGTAGAGTTGAGAAACTATTGACTCTAGTGTTGGGACCTTATGTTTACTACCTGTGAGACTTTGAACAAGTGATTTCACCTCCTGGGTTTTCAGCTTCTGCATCTGTAAAAAGAAAGGATTGGACTAGATGACTGGCTGCTGGGGGACCTTTCAGTAATATATTTACAATCTTAGTCTCTTATGTGTAGAGTTCCTATAGTAAAACAAACATATGATGAGAAGGCTTTCAACAGGATGGTTCTTGAACTGCTACAGAACTAACTACTGCTTTGGTCTAGTGACAGGATGGTTCAATATTTATTGAGTACTTACTATGTGCCAGACACTGTGCTAAGCACTGGGGCTACAAAAAGAGGTAAAAGGCAGACCCTGTCCTTGGGGAGTTTCCAATACAGTGTATAGTTCATACCATTTGGGCAATGGGCAAACAAAATGTCAGGCTTTCATAAATAAGGTGAGTGAGGTAATCATTCCCTCTGAGACACTATGTTTCCCCTAAGAAAATAATACATTGTTGTTCTCACTTATATTTCCTTGGTTTTACTTTTACTTAGCAGTACCTCAAAGCATACATGTTCCATAGTGGAGCCAGTTGTGATGAGATGGAGAAAAAGCTCCCTTTGGCCTACCCTTCCTCTCTGTCCCTTCACAGGATGGTTCAATTAAAGTGGTCAGATTGTTTCACCTTCATCCACTGAACCTTGTATTTGATATGCCCAAACCAAGCACAAGTTTTAGTGGATGAAGGTAGAACAATCTGACTGCTGTAGCTCTTACCTTTTTTTCCTAAGTGGTATCTATGCTCTCCCATTTTCATCTGTGATTTGGGATTTTTTTAGCGTTCCATTTGCTTGTGACAAGTTGAGGGTTCCATGGTTGGTTCCTTGAGGATTTAAAAAATATTTATCATAGAAGAAGCAATGGAAGAGCCTTAGCTCTAAAGTCAGCAGATCTTGACTTTGGGTAAGCCATTTAACTTCTTCATCCATAAAATAAGACTGACTTAGCTGGCCTCTAACTTTCCCTCCTGTTCTTTGATTAAATGATGTGCTACACATGTATTCTAGGCCAGTGTATAGGTCTCTGTCTCTGATAAATACACTCACATACACTGTAACACTAATAAGAGTTAAAGATCTTCCCCATCCATTAATGGGTCTGCCCATTAAGGGAAGCTTGATTAGGGGAGATTTTTTGTTGTTGTTGTTGGAAGGCCTGTACCTTTTGTTAATTTCTAATGAGGTATTGGTTCTCCAGGGTTGTGATGTGAAAAGTATATAAATACTCTGAGGTGAGCTTTTATTTTGGAGCTTACTCATTGGAAGTAGTTGACCAGACAAGACTCTGGGCAGTTGCTAAGGAACCCTCCCCCTTGCCTTAGGCTTTGAAAACCCAGATATTGGTGCTTCTCTCTCTGGTAACTATGTGTGTATATCTGATCAGACAGTTGGATCTGTCTGCTGATCTGTGATGTATGTATTGCTTACAGTCAGATAGTTGGAAGCCTTGTCTGTTGATCTTTGTTTCTCTGTATTTTCTCTGATGTTCAGGGTGCTGACTTTTTCCCCTGAACTAAGTGAATGGTATAGGTGCTTGATTAAAGTGATTGTTGACCCCTCAAAAGTTGCCTTTCCTTGGAGAAAAACATCTAAGAATCTGTACAGCAGGCCCTCCTGTGTATGCTGGAGTCCTTGCTGATACACACACACACACACACACACACACACACACACACACACACTCACACACACTCCTAGAGGGAGGCCTTGTGCTGTGAAGTTTTGAAAGTTCAGGAATATGACAGAAAAATTTTTGCAGTGTGTTTCATTTAATGATATTCATACATTAGAGTGTATCTTCTAGGTGACATAGTGGATAATTCATGGGACTTGGAATCAGAAAGACCTGAGTTTGAGTCAAACCTCAGACACCAGCTCAGTGACCCTGGGCAAAACTGATCTTTCAGCCTTTCATTATTGCTTCTCCACTCTGTGGGGAAACTAAGAAGTGAGGCCTCAAGTACTATTCCCTGCTCTTCCCCCTCACCCCCAACAAAATACCCATGTAAAGCAAGAAATTTCATAATTAGTCCTTTAGCACAGAAAGGCTCTTAGACTCTCACTCACTTTCATTTCCTTTTGGATAATTCCTAAATGTATTGCCAACACTCAAGTCTTTGGCTTCAATACTGTTGTACTGACCCTGTACTCTCAAGGGAATGAAGCCCCACACAGTGCAAAAACACTTATAGTATGTGCATTCTGCACATAAGAGTAGAGGGTGAGTCAATACATTGACATGGAAGCAATCGCTTCTCCTTCTGCGATACTGTATTCGTGACTTTCAGGCCTGCTTCTAAGTTCTGAAAAGCAAATATATCAGTGCTCTCATGATTTCCTGATTTTTCTAACCAACCAACTGATCAATCAGTTAACAAACATTTATTAAACACCTACTAGTCTATCATAACCTATCCTCTGTGCCAGGATCTGGGGATTCAAAAACAAAAATGAAACAGTCTGCCTCATGGAGCTAACAAAGCTACATTGGACAAGACTACATGTAACTAATACCTAAAACTATACAAAATAAATACAAGGTGAATTTTGGAAGAAGGACACTAGCAGCTGAGGGGATTAGGAAAGGCTTCATGTAGAAGATGACACCTGAGCTGAATTTTGAAGGAAGTAGAGTTCTTACATCAGATTTGCAATTACTTGTTGCCCATGATATCACCGTAACATTCAGGAGACCGGCAAATGTTCCTGTAGAGGACAACAAGCTACTTCTGTTTTCTTCTCAGTACAATAGCAACCCAAGTTCCTAATGTGGGGCCGCTTAAAAATGTCGCACACAGAAGTAAACACAATACTCTCAAGTTTCTGAATGGTTGGAGTAGTACTATCGCCCCCTTCATTCTGAATATAAAGCAGCCTAATACCACATTAACTTTTTCTGTTTCCATATCTTGCTGACTCCTATTGTACTTCTAAGCCACTGAACTTCTCATGGCCTTTCCGCATACACTTATCTGTTCATGTAAAATAGTAACAGTAATGACGATGGTGGTAATTAGCATTTATATAGCACTTTACGTACATGTATTCATTTGCTACTCATAACAACCATGGCTGGGGAAATTGAAGCGCTGCATGGTTAAGCGACTTGCTCAGAGACACACCGTTAGTCAGTGTCTGGGGCAGGGTTCGAACTCCTGACTGTCTACCTACCTGCTTAGGGCATGTGAATGACTCAGATCATTTGAGCTTAGTTTAGGACCTAAACTAATTAGGACCCCTTAATAAGAGAATTTGTTTTGTGAAGTTTGAATTCAGTTAAAGGGTCACACTTGAGGACCTAGAGGGACTACATGGGGCCTTGAGGCCACAGGTTCCTCACCCCTGGCTTAGATGCTAGAATGAAATGAAACACTTGAAGTTCATTCAACAATTAATGAAAGAAGGAATACTTAACTGTAGCCTAGAAAACATATTCAACAAAAATACTATAGCACTTCACTAGGGTATATGTGGTTCTCACCTCACCTCCATATAAAAAATCTTCTGGTCAGTAGGGTTGGGTGATTCATATAGTCTTGAGACATCTCTCATCTACCAGATGCATCCCGAGCAAATCACTTAACTCTGTTTGTCTCAGTTCCTCATCTGTAAAATGATATGGAAAAGGAAATGGCAACCATTCTACCATCTTTCCTGAGAAAACCCCAAATGGGGTCATAAAGAGTTGGACATGACTGGAACTGAACAACAATCCAGCAAGTCTTAGTAAAATCGTCACAGGCTATCAAAAAGCTAAGTCAAGGTAAATGCAGCCTGAAGCCATAGCTTTCTGGGTCAATTAAATCCCAGGAATAGTTTTGTGGCCCATCAGGGAAAAAAGTAGTCTAATCCATAGAGGGATGTATGTGTGTGTGTGTGTGTGAAGGAATCCTGGTAGACAGTATTCCTTTCACACTATGGTTCCCCCAACCTATATTTGTATGGATATTTAGAAAATGAACTATAGGACTTTAAAAAAAATTATTTGACTGAATATTTTTGGAATTAGGCTTTTTGCTCCATAGATGGAACAGTAACTATTTTCCTCAGTATATGTCATCTGAAAATTTAAAAATCTTGCCAATTTAATTCCACAAATATCTATTAAGCACCTACTATATTCAAGGCATAGTATTAAATGTTGAAAGAACTACAAAGTTTAAATCAAACATGATCCTTATGAGGAATTTATGATCTAATAGAAAAATAGACATATAAATAAGTAAAATACAAAATAATATAGGAAAAGTGAATCAAATATGTATAAGTAAAGTGTATGAGAGGCTCAAATTAAGGGTGGATGGGGAGGAATGTTATTACTTGCTAGGCAGGTCGGAAGAGATTTCTAGGAGGAGACTGCATTTAAACTGAGCAGGAAGAAAACCAGGAATGGTAGTGGTAGGGAGTTGTAGGTATAGGGAAAAAAAGACATGGAATGTGTGAAATAGTCTGGGACATATATTCAAGGGATGGAAAAGTCCAGTTTGCTTGGAGTATAGGCTATCTATAGGAGAAGAGTAGGAGTCAAGAAGAATGGTTTCTAGTATGTGAAGGGCGTTGAATATCAGGCAAAAGATTTTGAAATTTACTTCAAGGAAAGAATGCTATGACCTGGGTATAGAATAAGGAAAAATAAACTGATAATGATATGAAAGATGGTTTGGAGTAGAAAGGGAGTGGAGATGGGAATATATATTGTGAAGCTCTTATAATAATCCAGGTGGGTGACAATGAGAATTTTTCTAGGCTCATACCAATGGGAATAGGGTAGAGGAAATGGATACAAGAGATTGGTTGGTTGGTTGGTTGTTGTCCTTCCTTCTTGAAGAAGACCAAAATGACATCACTATAATAAAGTCAAGTTTCAATGTGTCTGACTGGCTGATCAGACCAACACGAACTTGGAATGCTCTACCACAGATTGGGCATAAATAGCCCGTGTGATGCAAATTTGTGCGTCCTATGTTTCCTTTGTGTTGTCTCATAGAGCACAGAACCTTTTGTTATATGGGCACACCATGCTGAGTGGTCCTGTGCCAGTGTCTCCCAAGTTGCCAATCAAATCCAAAGTTCTTGAGAGAGACCCTGGGAGTGTCCTTGTATCAATTCTTCTGACCACCATGTGATCACCTGTTCCATGTGAGTTCTCCCTAAAATAGTCCTTTTGCAAGCATACCATTTTGCATTGAACAATGTAGCCAGCCCATTGGAGTTGTACTCTCTGAAGCATAGTCTGAATTCTTGGCAGTTTAGTTTGAGCAAGGACCTCGGTGTCTGGTACCTTTTCCTGCCAGGTGATCTTCAGAATCTTCCTAAGACAGTTCACATGGAAGCAATTTAGTTTCCTGGCATGGCGCTGATAGACTGTCCATGTTTCACAGGCATACAACAATGACTCTGTAGACCTTCAGTTTGGTAGTCAGTCTAATATCTCTTCTCTCCCAAACTTTTCTTCGCATCCTCCCAGACACAGAGCTAGCTCTGGCAATGGGTACATCAACCTCATTGTCAATGTGTACATTCCTGGAAAGTACACTACCAAGGTAAGTGAACTTATCCACAGCATTCAAAACTTCTCCATTTGTTGTAACTGATGGTTCCATGTATGGATGGTGTAATGGTGGCTGACGGAGCACCTGTGTTTTCTTGATGTTAATTATTAGGCCAAAATTAGCACAAGCAGCAGAGAATTGATCCATAGTTTGTTACATCTCAGCTTCAGTGGCTGAATTGAGTGCACAATCATCTGCAAACAGAAAATCATGCACCATCACTCTTTGCATTTTGGTCTTGGCTTGTAGCCTTTTCAAATCGAAGATTTTACCATCAGTACAGTAACTGACCTTGAGGCTGTGTTCATCTTCATTGAAAGCATTTGGCAACATGACTGAAAACATCATGCTAAAAAGCATGGGAGCAAGCACACAGCCCTGTTTCACTCCATTGGTGACTGGGAAGGCATGAAAGCATTGTCGACTGTACAGAATCTGGGCAAACATGCCCTCATGAAATTGATGTACTTTCCAGGCTGATGAACTTCTCCAGGCAACCAAATTTTGACATAATTTTCCATAAGCCCTCATGACTAACAGTGTCAAAGGACTTGGTCAGATCTACAAACGTGTACAGACCTCTGTTCTGCTCTTGGCATTTCTCCTGGAGCTTTGGGCAGCAAACACCATATCAACTGTTCCTTGGCCTTTTCTGAAGCCACACTGGCTCTCAGGTAGATGATCATATTCCAGGTGAAGGATCAGATTCTAACAAGAATATTGTCATCACTGACTAAGAGAGAGACCCCCCCCCCCGCCGTGATTGTCACAGGACAGTCTATTTCCTTTACCTTTATAGAGAAGGACTTACTGGATTTGTGATGTGAGGGAGGGGGAAGATTCAAAAATTTCCTGAAAGCATTGAACTTGGAAAACTTAAAAATGGTGACATTGCTGATTGAAATTATGAGGAGAAGGTTTTTTGGAAAAAATAACATGCTCAGTTTCAAGGATTTTTAGATGCTGATATATGGGTCTGGAGCTTGACAGAGGGTTTACTGTTACAGTCTTTCCTGGGATAATATAGTTAAGTAGAAAGAGGTTTAAAATGATGGAAACTACAGGGTCAATGGTGAACCCCCATACCATTCCACTTAGGGACTCTTTTCAGTTGAACCTTGATACATTAATCAATTCTTGCATTGGCTCATTCAACCAACTGATTGAGTGAAATGAAACCTGTCAAGTCTTATTTAGCGTGATACAGCATCAGAAAAACCTTGTCTGCAACATCTTTTCTTTCTTTTTAAAAAATGTTTTTTCTAAATTCTGTTGTTATATCATCTACATTTTCCAAAGCATCCCTTTCCCCTGTCCTGAGAGCCCTCTCTTGCAACAAAGAGAAAGAAGAGAAAATAAAAAGTTCAGGAAAACAAATTAAAATATTGTTAGGTTAGACATCTGTGGTGTTCCGCACCTATAGTTTTTCACCTCTGCAAAGAAGGGAGGTGTTTTCTTATGTCTCTTTTTTGGGAATAAATTTGATCATTGTAATTTCATAACATTCAGTTTTAATCATTTTGTGGTTGCTATTCTTTCCATTTTTCATTTTTCCAGTTGTTATGTTTGTTGTTTTCCTGATTCTATTTGCCTTACTTTGTATCAATTAATATATCTCCATATACTTCCCTCTACCCTTTTAAATTTTTTTGTGTGTTTTTCCTTCTTTCTTTTTCTATAATAGTATTCTATTTTCCCCAGTTACATGTAAAGGCAATTTTTAACACTTAAAATAATATTTTGAATTCCAAATTTTCTCCCTCTCTTCCCTTCCCCCTCTCTAAGGTGCTGAGCAATTTGATATAGGTTATATATGGCTTCCCTCTATTCTTGATCTTCATTTTTTTCTTACTGTAATGAAGAAATAACAGAATAGTATTTCAATACATTCATGAACCACTTGTTTAGCCATTCTCTAATGGATGGGCATCTACTCTATTTCTAGTACTTTTCTATAACAAAAAGTACTGCTATAAATACTTTGGTGTATATTCAGTCTTTCCTTTATTGTTGACTTCTTTGGGCTATATGCAGCATCTTTTTTAATCTATTCTATTTGAGATAGCGAGAAGTGATGGTGATAGCTCAGATATAGAACTTGCCCAAAATTACTTAAATGAAACTGAGGTAAATGTAGCCCCATTATCAGAAAAGATAGTGTCTGGTAACCTCTGTGTGACAAATAGGCAGCACTGATTTGTGGTTGTTGTAGTAGAGGTCTGAGGTAGATCTTGGAGTTATTTCAAGGACTCTAAAACAATCAAGAATTTATTTTTCTGGAATAGACCTGTAAAATCAATATAAACTCTTCCCCAAGGCCTTTTAGCCATTGCCCATGGAAAAATAGGTTCTTGTTTGAGAGGGAAGGTAGTGTAAGAGAAGAGATAGCCTCAAGGAAACATATATATCTGACTCAAAAAAAGATTAAAAAGGGCGAGATATTGATTTGGGTCTGGATTGAAAGAAGAGGGAGAGAAGACTGGAATTAAATTTTGCCTTTTTTTCTTTTAGGGAAGATAGTGGAAGTTGGGAAGAAGAGAAATTTTTTCAAATTTGAACTTGGAGGAAAAATAAACAACAATCACAACTATGAATAAGAATGGAATTAACTTTCCCATAAAAAAGAGAAGAGTGGCAGAATGGATTAGAAGACTAAAAACCAATGATTTTTTGTTTATAAGAAACACATTTCTATAAGAAGAACATAAAGATTTAAAACACTGAGTTAAAATGAAAGGTTAGAGTAGACTTTATTGTGCCTCAGAACAATTTTATTTATTTATTTTTAATTTTTTAATTAATTTATTTTTTAATATAAATTTATTTATTTAACTTTTTACATTGATTTTCACAAGATTTTGGGTTCCAAAATTTTCTCCCCATTTGTCCCCTCCCTCACCCCAGTACACTGAGCATTTTAATTTCCCCTGTCACCAATCTGCCCTCCCCTCTATCATCCCTCCCTTCCATTACCCCATCTTCTCTTTTGTCCTATAGGGCCAGATAACTTTCTATTCCCCATTACCTGTATTTCTTATTTCCTAGTAGCAAGAACAATACTCAACAGTTGTTTCTAAAACTTTGAGTTCCAACTTCTCCCCATCCCTCCCTCCCCACCCATTCCCTTTGGGAAGGCAGGTAATTCAATATAGGTCATATCTGTGTAGTTTTGCAAGTGACTTCCATAATAGTCATGTTGAGTAAGACTAACTATATTTCCCTCCATCCTATC